>JAODLJ010000004.1:47324419-47334590 GCA_027576115.1 Cathorops melanopus
AAGATGTATGCAACATTCTTCCCCTGTTTGTGGGGTTTTTAAATTTTAGTTTTATGCAACAAAAATGCACATTGTTTTTGCTTTGTTTATTACACAGAAATGAAAAGGAATCTTTTGAGTTGTAATCATTCTTCGTTCAGATTTTCAGGGAATTAAATTGAATCGTGAATGCAATATACAAGTATTATTTGTCTGTGCTGTATACAGGTGTAGGACAGTAATGACTTACACTCTCACGGTCCTCGATTCATTTCAAGGTTTCTTCGTGTCGGCTCAAAGAGATTTCCTTTGTCACTGTTTGTCAAAAGCACTATACGGAATAAAATTGAAGTGAATTCAACAGATTCAGAGCCTGAAATCTTGACCAGGACACTCTTAATGCTGAATGTAAGGGTTTATTTTCAGCAGCAGGATTAAGTGGCTAATTTCACATGTCAGGAATGTCCTTTACAGCGCTGACTAAAACCAGAAGGATTAAAAGTAGGGCAAATGTAAGGAAGGTTTAAAATAACGTTAAAGTATCGGCAAGCCGAGTTTTTATAGAAACCTTTCAACTCGGCCGTTTTTAATTTTCAACCCTTATTTCTGTTGTGGCGATCAACACTGGTAGATGACCACAGCTGGAAGAGGGAGGCTTCACATCTGGCCCTGGATGTGCTGTTAATATTTGAGCCTCAATGGAGTTTCCTGTGTCGTGTTTGATGGTGCAGATGGGCCTGACTTCTGCTCTGTGATTAATTAGCGGTGATGGTGATAATGATGGATGTCACAGTTCCAGAGGTCAGTGGGGAACAGCTGGACCAGGTGCTGATCTCTACAGAGATCCTGCATCACAGACTTTCCTTTTCTTCACATTGCTCATTCCGACTGTCCAGTTCACGTACCGCTGAGATTTGATAGTCTGTAAAGTTTCATGTGTTCAGGCATTGTGGCGTTTCACTGAGCGTTTCGTTTTTGATATGGACGTCTCTCTGGTTCCACTGGTGTGCATGTGTGGGATTTATTTATTTATTTATTTAATTGGACCTCGGCAGTGCGGTAATTGGGAAGCAGGATTGTGAACCCGGCTGTACCACTAGATGCTTATTTATCCCTTTTTATAAATTTATGTGACTATTTTAAAAAGGGGCACCTTCACACCTATTTGCTGAGTCCGACTCGGAGAATCTGAATCTTTTGGTTTGGTTTCTTAGTCCTTGTAAACCAAAAAGTTGGTTAAAGGTGAAAGAGGCATTGTCACTTTATTCCCCCCCAAAAAAAAAAAAATCCCATCCAAGTTCATGAAGCTCCGCCCCCAGGATCCACCCCATTCAAACAAACAAGGATTATTATCCCCCCCACCCCGTGACCTAAACTTTTTGCTAAGGATGAAGCTTAATTCGTTATGTTTATTATATGGCACGAGCTACTTCCAGTAAAATCGTGCGCTCTGATTGGTTACTCGGCAGGCAGAATTTTCCCATAATGCCCATGAGCAATTACGGACTCGCTTTCCAGGGCGCCAGCTTTCAACGTTGCAAAAAAATCAAACCAAGATTAATTGGAAATCAAAAATGGCCGGAACGCAGACAAGTCAGTTATTCAGGAGATGAGCAACAAAGAGCATTCAGAAATCACTAACCACGGACAGAAATTCAGTTTTGAAACCGCTAGCTGTTTGTTCTGCATGTTACAAATATGACGTGACTGAAAGCAGCGTCACGCCTCATTATAATGACCGTCTATTTTAATCTTAGAAATTAAAAAAGCCATATAATAAACTCCTCCTTATTAACCTCACCTGCTCGGTCTTTTTGTACAGCGAGGTCCATACGGTCAAGACCTCACGCTCCGTTAAAGGTAGACTGCGCTTCAGATTTAAGTGTAGGTCATAAGATTATTTTTCTTCTTCCAAACACGGTTATTTTCGTTTAGGAGACTGAAAGCTACGGAATTCGAATCGGCCTTCCAGTTTTTTTATTTATTTTATTTTTTAGAGCCACATGACCCTAAATTCTCCGCTGTTTTGTTTTTTCCTGCTTCACCATGATGCAATTCAAGATACTACGTCATGCATGACGTGGTGGGCTTTCCCTGTTTGCGCCAGGCATTGTGGAATACAAATTTGAAAAAGGAGAGAAAAATGAAGGACGTGAGCGTGTGAATGAAACGTGAAAGACTGAGTACAGTAACGGAAAGCGAGAAGAAAAGGTGTTCTATTGCAAAGGAAAGGAAACGCAGGACCAAACTAATAAATATCGGCGGTCAGCGAGCACCTCAGTGTGATGTAACTGTCAGTGCACGGTCAAAGGTCAACCTGCGCATGCGCACACGGACTTCCTCTGTCTGCTTGACTGCGCGAAGCGAGTGATCTCATGCACGTTATTTGCTCAGGAATCCCCTGAAATTAAATAACTTCCCAGCCACAGAATGACCTGATATTTTGTGAGATATTACAGAAATAAACATGTATCACAATGACCACATTTCAGTGGGAACTGAATTTCACCGATTTTATGAAATCAAAAGACCATCTCACTTTAACTATCCAGAGAATCCTCGATGAAACTTTTTTTTTTGCTAACACTTTAGAGGTCTTTCGAGAGTTTTTTTTGTCATGATCACATAAAGCACAATAGTTCCCTTATGTAAAAGCTGTTGTATTGTTATTACCAGATCTAACTTGAGTACTATCTTTCAGATTCTCACGTCTTCTGACAGACATTTATAAATAAGCATGGAGATCTTTCCTCCCAGCAGTTCACAGCTGTGGCACTGAATGATGGCTCTAATCATTGGGTTTATTTCTGTGGTCTTTTATGGAAGGCATTGAGAACAAGAGCACAGGGTGACGACAAGCTAAAGATCAGTCACAAAGGACGTTAAAAAAAAAAAGAAACCCATCAGTCACAAAAACAACACAAAAAGATTCATCAACTTCATATTTCTAAGAGGAGGTCTTCCCACACACTAATTATACATTTTATTTTAACAATGTACAAGCACAAAGGACTTTGATTTGGGATGATTGACAAAAATCAACGGAAGGAAGAGTGTGGGAAGAAAAATAGTTCTCTTTTATCTTACAGGTAAAACACGACAAGAATGAATGATGGCAGAAACGCTTCAGTTATCTTACAACATCACTGCTTTAAAATCTCCATTATTCAAGCTATTATGTCCTTTTATTTCTGGATTTCGGGATGTGAACATACTGTGTAGTCACTAGCAGCTTGTGACCAATGATTATTGTGGGGCATGAGGATATTAAATAAGGACATAGCCTCAAAAAATAATAAGTCATGATGCTATCATACTTGACTTATGCTGTAGGATAGTATCTAGTGAAGTTTTAGAGTAACCATGTAATTGGCTGTTAAGAGTCTACAGGAGAAACTATCAACTGTATGTAACTATGCTGTCTGTTGACACATTAACATTTTAGTTACACTTGTTAATCACATCATTTCTAATCAGGGAAAGTGGGCACGTGCTGTTCTTGACCGCTATGCACTAGAGTAGTAAGACATCTCCTTCCCTCCACTAGCCTGGGGTGGTGCCTTGAGCAAGCACTAGCAACCCCTTGCTCCCTCTGGTCAAGGTTACAACGGAAGACTGGACTCGGCAGAGCGTGTGGAGGAGACCACCACCTGGTGGCTCAACAGGCAGGAAGGTGGACCCAACAAATTGTTTGTAGAGCGCAATCAGGGCACAGTGCAACATATAGAACATGGTTGGCCATCCACTGCATCCCAAACTAGCTCCAGCCATTTTGATTCTGTCTTGCCCCTGGACGCAGTTAAGTCGGGATGAGAGAATGAGGCTGACAGTTGTGCAACTCTCCCTCACTCTAATCCAAGTCACACGCAAGTCATAACTTCAAATTCAAATTCAAGTCCTGTGGCAATGGGCAAGTGGTGAAGCAGCAGGTGCAGAAACACTGGAAGCTGTAGTCACAAACCTGCACACAGGCAGCCAAGGGCATAGGGTCGCTCTCTGCTGGAACGAAGCAGCAGTGGAGTTTGGCAGCCCCCTGGGTATCTGAGCAGCCCTGTTTAGGATTCACTCTGCTCACCTCCATGGAGGAAGGGACTAGAAAAGGTGCCCCAAACATAGCCTGCTTCACCTCACCCTGGCCAGCACACCGCAGTCCTACTCAGCAGTCGAAATACAACAAAAAGATAGTGAAGGTACTCAACCTTGGCACGTGGAACGTCAACATGTGGGTGTACCTTCAAAGCTCGGATTGGCCTCATCAGTCACCTCTGGACCCACAACTGACATCCACCAAATTGAAGTCATAGTCATCTTTGACCCTCAAGGATGAACATCATCATTCATCAATCAGGGAAAGGACTGAAAACTGTGAACTAAAATGATGGCAGTGTTCATTTAAATTTTTATTTCCATCAAAAGGCAAGCAAATCAATGTAACATCAGCTTTTATACCATGGCACAGCTGAATGCTTGAATCTGATTGGTCAGAAGGTGTGCATTATCTTTGTATAATATTACTGGAAGTTCAGGCTGGAACATGAACAATAGAGTTATATTAATGCGCTTGTTCTACAATCCTGATTCTAAAAAAAAAGTTGGGACGCTGTGTCAAACATAAATAAAAACAGAATGCAATGATTTGCAAATCCTTTTAAACCTATATTCAGTTGAATGTAATACAAAGACAAGATATTTAATGTACAAACTGATAAACTTTCTTGTTTTTTTTGTAAATATACATTCAGTCTGATTTTGATTCCAGTAACATGTTCCAAAAAAGTTAGGATAGGGGCAACAAAAGACTGGGAAAGTTGTAGAATGCTCTAAAAACACCTATTGGGAACATTCTACAGGTAAACAGGTTAACTGGTAATTAGAAAAGCTCAGATGTTCACAAGCAAGGATGAGGCGAGGTTCACCACTTTGTGAAAAAAAAAAAACCTGCATGGGTGAATTGTCCAACAGTTTAAGAACAATGTTTCTCAATGTACAATTGCAAGGAATTTAGGAATTTCACCATTGACAATCCATAATCTCATCAAAAGTTTCATCTGAAAACCAACACTGAACCCCTGTGACCTTTGAATCCTCAGGTGGCACTAGATTAAAAACCAACATGATTGTATAAAGGATATTACTACTTGGGCTCAAGAACACTTTGGAAAACTGTTGTCAGTAAACACAGTTCATCACTGGATCTACCATGCAAAGCGAAAGCCATATAACAACAACATCCAAAAACGCCAACGAATCCCCTGGGCCCGCACTCATCTGAGATGGACTGATGCAAAGTGGAAAAGCATGCTGTGGTCTGACAAGTTCACATTTCAAATTGTTTTTGGAAATCATAGGCATTGTGTCTTCCGGGCTAAAGAGGAAAAGGACTATCCAGACAGTTACCAGCACAAAGTTCAAACGCCAGCATCTGTCATGGTATGAGGGTATGTTAGTGCCCATGGCATGGGTAACTTACACATCTGTGAAGGCAACATTAATGCTGAAAAGTACATGCAGACTTTGGAGCAACATATGCTGCCATCCATACGATGTCTTTTTCAGGGATGTCCCTGATTATTCCAGCAAGACAATGCCAAGCCACATTCTGTATGTGCTACAACAGTGTTGCTTCATAGTAAAAGAGTGCAGGTGCTAAACTGGCCTGCCTGAGTATCACTGAAAATGTCTGAGGTACAAAATACGACAACGGAGACCCCTGACTGTTGAGCAACTGAAATCGTATATCAAACAGGAATGGGGAAAGAATTTCATGATTAAAACTTCAACAATTAGTGACCTCAGTTCCCGAACACTTACTGAGTGTTGTTAAAAGAAAAGGTGATGTAACACAGTGGTAAACATTCCCTCTGACCCAACTTTTTTGGAACGTATTGCAGGCACCAGCTTCAGAATGAGTGTATATTTACAGTTTGAACATGAAATATCTTGGCTTTGTATTGTATTCAATTGAATATAGGTTGAAAAGGATTTGCAAATCACTGCACTCTGTTGTCATTTATGTTTTACGCAGCGTCCCAACTTTTTTGGAATCGGGGTTGTAATATTTTAGTGTTTCTGTAGTATGTGGTCATACACAGAAACTTGTACAACAGACCCTCAGAATAATAAATGGACTAAAAACGTGTTGTTTCACAAAGTAAACCCTGTAACTGTTGATGCGGTGATTTTTTTTGTTTTGTTAGGAGACACTGTATAGATGCCCAAGATTGGCATCTATAAGCTTGTGTATGCATAAGAGACCAGTTAGCAGATAGGACTGGCTTCATGTGTGGTACAGAAGCACGTGCTAGACTTCATCTTCCCTGGTATGTAGCTGTGGTGTAGTAGCTTGTGGATGGAAATCAGAAATTGATCAAATCAAGTAAAATACGGCATAATTTTCTAAATTACTTATAATTGTTTTGAGAGCAGATGCCTTATAAACATATTTCTTTTTGGAAATGCTCCAGAAGTTACACAGCTGGCACATGGTACGGTATTGAACAAACAAGACATATTTGGACCTGAATCTCTTTGAGCTCCAGATAGTATGATAGCTGGAAAAAAAACCACACACACACACACACACACCCTAAACCCAGCTAATTGGCACAATATTCGCTTTCAATTTCTCCAACAGCACTTTAAATTGTTTGTGATGCATTATAATGACACATCATAGGCTTTAAATTACAATGATGCAAAGATTGTTTACACAGGTCTTTTATTGCCTTGACTTCCTGTTACCTCCATAGCAGACACATTTTAAAGAAAGGAACTGAAACAAGCTCTGACAGGCAGGAATCCATTCTGTCTCGTAGCTTATAAACCCAATTACCTGAGCCATCAGAGCTTGACCCAAGGATCGTATACAACAGAAGTTAACATGGAGGGTTTTATTTTTTTGGTGGGCAGACCAAATAAATCTTTCACTCCTCCCTCAAGCTCAGTCACACAACTACTGCTCACTATCTACCTATCTATCTATAGTAAAAGTGTAATAAATTTTTTAACGTAATACATTTTTCCCCCATTACAAATTATCAGCAAATGGGGTGGCACAGTGGTGCAGTGGCTGGCACTGTTGCCTTTCAGCAAGAAGGTTCCGGGTTTGAACCTCACAGCTGACGGGGGCCTTTCTGTGTGGAATTTGCATGTTCTCCCTGTGTCTGCATGGGTTTCCTCCAGGTGCTCCGGTTTCTGCCACGGTTCAAAGACATGCAGGTTAGGTAAAACACCCAGGCACTGGGGTTGTACAAGCCAGTGCATACTTGGTGCAATCCCAGGCTCAGATAGATTGGGGAGGGTTGCGTCAGGAAGGGCTTCCGGTGTAAAACCTCTGCCAAATCAAATATGCGGAACAGATCCACTGTGGTGACCCCTGACGGGAGCAGCCAAAAGTAGAAGAAGAAGACAACCTATCAGCAATAACTTGCAATAAATACAATCTTAGAAATATTAACATTGGGTTCAGAATATCTTAATATTCTTAGCATGCTTTAATGACAGCATGCACTTGAGCTGTTTTCGACTCCACAATTTGTGTAAAACCTGACAACCTCGATGTTGGATCAAATCCATTGGAGTGTCGTCTAAATACGTGCGTCAATGGAAGTGAAAACACACAAGGAAACTTTTGTACAAAGGAGGTAACATCATGAATGTGCTTAAATTTGAACAGTTTTTTTCTGTATTAGAAATAGTACATAATCCTGAATACTGAAATAATGAGATTATTGAGGATTTCGTGCCTGTTTTTATTTTTTTCAAATTTCTATTACCAATTTCTATTATAATATTTATGATCAGTTTTAAATACTACTTAATTAAATACTAAACATCAGTTTTTAGTATGTAATAAACATCGGTGGAGCCAAGGGAAGCTCTGAAAGAGAAATCAGTTCCCTTTAAAGTGTCACAGATGATGAAAATTTATTAACCTTTTACTTTTATCTTTTTTTTTATTACTTAGAATTATTCCCAAAAGCCCTCTCTTTGGTATCTTTGCTTCAGTTCATTCTTAACGAGGCACAGATGATGCTATCCTGAGCTGAATGTGAAATATAGCCGGACATGATGCTGCGAGTTGTTTTTGTGCAGCATAATCAGTTTATCTAATCAGATTTGTGATAAAGCAGAGGCAAACGCTGCTGCTAGACACTCTCATCCCAACTCTTTGGTTTTAGGCCTCCGTGTGATTGTGTGATAGCACTGTTTGATCAGATTAGTGATGGTGGACACATTTTATGAGGCGTGAGTTAACTTACAATATAACAGAGCACATATGAAAACCTTTGATAGAGAGATGGTATGTTGTGCTGCTATGTAGGATAGGATACATCTGCAAAAATTGTTAGTTGCATTTATTCACTAGACAAGATACGTTTTTGTAAATTTCACATAGTTTAGAAGTAACACACCATATTCCGAGCACTGTTTTTGTGTGAACTTTGATATTCAAAAGTGTGTTTATGCTGACTCATAAACCTTACATCTATATCCCGTGAGCTGAGTATCTCACCTTGTGTTTAACACAGAATGGCATTATCACAGAGCGAGTACTGTGTGTGCTTGTGTCTGTAAATGTTTTGGGGTGTTTTGAGTGTTATGAGTTGGATCTGCTCCAAAATTTAAGGGATTCTTCCTTGGCCCATGCTACACCTTTCCACCAATTTTCATGAAAATTGGCCTGGCGGCTTTGGTGTAATCCTGCTTACAGGCAAACAAACAAACCAAAAGCATAACCTCCTTGACAGAGGTAATTAAACCACGGTGGCAAATTAATGGGTAGCCCTAAATTTCAGAGCACTCTCACTGAAAAGTCAAGCAAGCCTAAAGCATCAGCAAAAAAAGATCTCTGGTGCCACTCCTGCTTCAGTTCATTGGTATTTGAAGGCATTCCTTCATGCACAGATCAAATGGCAATAAAACAAGACTATCTGAAGTTTCAAATTGGTAAAAAATATCTAGAAGTAGGTCTAATAGTCAGATATTAGGTTCATTGTAATCTATAATCGTATAATAGAAAGTACTAGATAAATCTGACTATATTTAACATCTTTTCACTTGGTAAGATGCTTCTTTGTGGTTCTATCTTACACTCTGCAAATAATCTGATTTGGCATTATATAGTAAGTTCTTAACAGCTCAGGTTGATACACTGTCGGTAAATTTTTTTTTTTGGATAGATGGATAGAAATAAAGAAACCATTGAATTAGAATACGTATTCAAACTTTTGACTGGCACTTTATATATATAAAGTGCCAGTCATTTAACAGTATTTAACAGTTATTTCATGAAATTGACAAGGAGCGTAGTCGAGACATCTGACAAAATAATTTCCGCTTAGAATGTAAACAAACCGGCAAAATGACAGTAGCAATTTATGAAAAATGCTATAATAATAATTCTTGGGGGGGGGAGAACCTTTTTACCATCAAATACTTTGTTTTCGAGTAGTTTTTATTTCGTCCTAGGTTGGTTCAGCAACACACTCCGCCATTTTGTTTTTCTCTCCTCATGGTATATGAGCCATGTAGCCAATCGTGTAATTTCTCATATCCAGTGAACGTGGATAGAATGTTATATAGCGGCGCACAGAAACCTCAGATGACCAATCAGCAAGCAGTAATTGTTTCAATACATATTTTGGAAAACTACCCTGTTCACAATGACGTTTGAATGCTAACCGATTAAATGTAACATTAATTAAATACATATAGATGCGTGCTTCCATAGCCAGGTTTGCTCAGATTAGCAGAGTCTGTGCTTAATAAAATTTTAATTTTTTTTTTTTTTTTTTTCTTAATGAAATGTCAGTATCGGCGAAAGTTTTAATTATCGTCCAGCTTTTGCTTCTGGTCATATCATATCATATATATATATTTTGCATTTCCTGTTTTTGTTCGAAGAGGTCCTGCACGCCTGAATGTGTTTCATGAGCTGTAAACTAAATAATATGACCGTACCAGACGTGGACAAAGTACCCAACTTCATTACTTAAGTCAAAGTACAGAACCCACTGGTCAAATGTTACTCCAATACAAGGGAAAGTTGTAGAGTCAAGTTTTTACTTAAGTTAAAGTACTTGCTTTTAAAAATACTTAAGTATTAAAGGTCTCCTTGCATCGTTTTTTCATTAATTGTGCGGTGGTCTCTAGTATGAATGAATGCCCTGTGAGCCGGTTTTGGTGAAAA
>JAODLJ010000004.1:50149749-50161765 GCA_027576115.1 Cathorops melanopus
ACCAATTATCCTCACCTGCATGTGGGGGAAACCGGAGCACCAGGAGGAAACCCACGCAGACATGGAGAGAACATGCACACTCCACACAGAAAGGCCCTCATCGGCCACTGGGCTCAAACCTAGGACCTTCTTGTTGTAAGGCGACAGTGCTAACCACTACACCACCATGTACAGGCTTCCACTACGGTCAAATTAGCAAAATTGTAGTGGTCCACTACGGTTCCATTAGCAAAAGGGAAACTAAATTAATGGATCTGCCCCGTGACTCAGATCCGCTCCAAAGTTTCCTGGGTTCTTCCTTGGCCCATGCGACACGCTTCCACCAAGTTTCATGGAAATCGGGCTAGTATGTTTTGCGCAATCCTGCTTACAGCCAGACAAATTGAACTGAAAACCTACCGTAACCTCTTTGGCGGAGGTAAAGTTTAAGGTTTGGGGCAGATTTGGCATGATTGGCTTTTCTTCTGTCTGATGTAAAATTGTATTAAATCCAACCACTTTGTCTTCATTTTTCAGATTAGTATGAATTTTTTTTAATGATATCTGGTTGGTTACATGCAGCAAATCCATGTTTTAGTTGCTGGGAAAGAAACACACTGTCTCTAGCAGCAGTTCTTTCGTGAGAGTAAGAAAACGGAGTGCCACAGATTCCCCTTTTCTTCAGGATTTTCATGGTCATTAAGTTGTATTCAACGGAACAACGTCAATCTCAGGAACTTTGCTAGACTGTTTCCGTGCTCTGAATTAATTTCTGTCTTTATTCAATGTCTGGTTTGTCTCCTTATTTTTCTCAACTCCCCTGGGAAGGGACATGGAAAGGGAAGGAAAATGATCTCATTAGTCAGTACTGTCTAATGAAATGTAACAGGAATCTTCAAGACTTGTTGCAGATTTAGTTTTAATTTCACTGTGTTTAAATTTCAGCTTTTTAGACCTGATTCTTCTAGACTGTCTCACTCCTGCTTTTGGTATGTCTGAGGTAGTGTGAGAAGCCTGGATTATCCTTCATGGTTGTTGCCTTGACGACATCATGTTTGTGTTATAAATAAGATTATTTACAGCGGTGCACAGCGTGAAAGACTTAAACCGGCTGATCTTTACAACACTGTGTCTAATGAATATACACTGTGCAGAGCAAATTGATATTCTTATTGAACTGCGTTTGTGTGTGTGTGTGTGTGTGTCATATATACATCATGACACAGTTTGGTATAATAATCAATAGTAAAGACAGAGACTAATGATACGCATTAATCATCTGAAACGTGTGTGATTTTTGGATGTCCTCTTCTGTGTGAATGTGTGCTCAGCTGAGCTTCACTCTGATGTGGTTTCTTAAGCTGAGTGAATGCACTGTTGAGTGAGTGCCAGCTGTGTGAGTCACGGAGTGTAACGAAACCCCTCCACTTTTATAATAATAATAATAACGTCCTTTAAAGGTTACTTCTGATGACTTTGGGCCTAATGATTTTGTGGCTTGCCCGCTTTCCATTATCAGTCACTTCCATGGAGTTGAGCAGAGTGGAGCGTGATTGGTCATGTCAGTGTAATTATGTGCTTACAGACCCCGATTTACAATATCTGTACTACTTCCTCTGAGAAAAGGACGTGCCTACCGTATATGCCTGTGTGTTCGTGCTGTGAGTGCCAGTGATGAGGCAGTTTTGTTGAAATCAAATACCCTTGTTCTAATTCCAAGATAATTTGTAGATAATCCCTTTAGCTGTGACTACCCGACTTAATCCAAGCGTTCTGAGCGTGTACCTCAAAAACATGCAAAATTTCCTTGGTGCTGACATTACCCATGATTCTGCTTCGCCTCAATAGCATCTGGTAATGATTTTAGGCTACACAGTGAGAACTGTGTGAAAATGTTGTCCCTCTGCTTGAATTTTTTTTTTTACACAACTGTCATACCTTCTTCTCTTTCAAGTATCTAATCCTATATTCAGAGAAAACAACAGATTTAATCACCACATATCATGTAACACTCGGGTATTACACCCAATAGACATTCTAGGTCGAGGATGAGTGTTTAGTACACCAGGGTCAGCATTACTCAAGTTTCTAGTTTCTCCCTGTACACCATCCTTTTAAAAGACGTAAACAAGCCAGTGTGAGGCTTGTGAAACGTATAACTTTAACATTAAAGCTTGACGGCCTTTCGAATTCATAAAATCAATGAAATTTAGTTCCCTCTGAAATTTGGTCATTGTGAAATATGTTTAATTCTGTAATATCTCACAAAATATCAGGCCATTCTGTGGCTGGGAAGTTATTTAATTTGAGAGGATTCCCGAGCAAATAATGTGCATGAAATCGCTCACTGAGCCGATATTTATTAGTTTGATATTTCCTGCGTTTCCTTTCCTTCATATATAACATAACGTCTTTTCTTTTTCTCGCTTTCTTTCCGTTACTGTAGTCGGTCTTTCACGTTTCATTCGCACGCTCACGTCCTCCATTTTTCTCTCCTGTTTCAAATTTGTATCCCACAATGCCTTGGGCGAACAGGGAAAGCCCACCATGTCATGCATGATGCAGTATCTTGAACTGGGTCATGGTGAAGCAGGAAAAAATAGCAGAGAATTTAGGGCCATGTGGCCTTAAATTCTCCACTAATTATTCTATTTAAAAAAAACCTAATAAAATTGGAAGCCTGTGATTCAAATTCAGTGGCTTTCGATCCACTAAACAAAAATAATTAGGTGTTGGGAAAATTATTTTTATGACCTACGCCTGAAAAATCTGAAAGGCAGTCTAGCTTTAATGAAATCTCTGTGTCATGCTTTATTCAAAATACCACAAGGATAAAACACCACAGTTCCTTCTCACGCTGTCTAAACAGCCCTCGTCAAAACGGCCTATTCGAGTTCCTGTTCCTTTAAACAATAACAAGGCACTGTTAACCCCACTCCATCTTCTGCTAGGCAATCAGGTCGCGCTTTCTTCATGAATATTCATTCACAAGCCGTGAGCGGAGATATTCAGATGAGGAGGCGGGATCATTCTAATCTAATAAGCTCCGCTTGTGACGTAGAAAGAGGAGCCGAATCGGAACGGCTTGTTGAAGCGCGTATTTTCTGAAATAGGCAGCGCAAAAGAAACTGACTGGGTGTTTTATTTCAGAGTTTGTGTGTTGGTTGGCTCAAGATATCTAAATGTACGAGTACAAGCACTGAAAAAGTGAGGTTTTTTTTTTAATTAACATTGCCTTCAGTTTGAAATGTTCAGTCTGAGTGAAATCAAAACTGGTGTTTCAGGGATTTTGGTTCCTGTTTGTTAGAGTTATGAACACGGATGCAAAACTATATTCTGGAGTTATTTTCCTTTATGACTGTCCAATTAAATGCTGTCTAGGATCCTATACTGTATGTCCCGCCCCCAGAGGTGTGTCTTGCTCTATAGCAGGAGCTCATTAGCAGTAAACATGGCTCATCTGTGCGTTTCTGGCTGTGCATCTTCCTGCACACACCGTTCTCTTTCCCCAACTTGATTAAGGGAAAAAAATGTTTGAGTTTATTCACGTTGAAGACGGTGGATTTATTTGTACGATGTTATGATTATAAGAGGTGCTTTCTGGAAGAGTGGTAGACCAACCTGTGGCACTCGCATGTATCTGGTGCTCAATGCTTAACACTGTTTGCTTGTAAAAGGACATCACGTAAATCAGTGAGTGCTCTTTAAATGAGTCCTGGCTTTAAATAACGACTAAAGGGGAGGTAGGTGAAGGAATAACTGCACGTACACGTCAGAGAAGAGCACCGGTGAGTCAGCGCGGTGCGACTGCACGTCCTGCATGGCGTTCCACTCATTGATGCGGACCTGGTCTGAGGACACGCGGCTCTGGTAGTAGCTGACCCAGGTCAGGAAGAGGCTGCCTGGGAAGTAGTTATGGCAGCGTGCTACCTCACATGCCTTATGGAGAGACTGCAGAGCCGACCTGAAAGAAGGAGGAGGAAGAATTACTGTTGGTGAGTGTGTGAGAAAACGAGAAGAATTAAATCGATAAGTTTAGTCTCTTCAAAAGACACGTACCACATGGCCTGGACTGAGACGGGTTTGAAAACGTGGATTCTGTTGTCTGTGGATACGCTGAAGCCCCTGTTAGAGGAGAGAAAGAAAGAAAGAAAGAGCAGGAGAGAGTGAGAAAGAGAGAGAGAAAGAGAGAGAGCAAGAGAGGCAGAAAGAGCGAGCGAGAGAGCAAGAGAGAGGGAGAAAGAGAGAGAGAGCAAGCGAGAGAAAGAGAGCGAGAAAGAGAAAGTGGGAGAGAGTGAGAAAGAGAGAGCGCACAAGTGAGAGAGAAAGAAAGAGTGCGAGAGAGAAAGAGGTAGAAAGAAAGAGCGATTGAGCAAGAGAGAAAGAGAGAGCAAGAGAGAGAGGTAGAAAGAAAGAAAGAAAGAAAGAAAGAAAGAAAGAAAGAAAGAAAGAAAGCGCATGAGAAAAAGACAGCGAGAGAGAGAAAGAAAGAAAGAGTGGGAGAGCATGAGAAAGAGAGAGAGTGAGAAAGAAAGAAAGAAAGAAAGAAAGGAGAGATTTAATATTAAAATGTTCTGGATGAGTTGAAACACTACAGGTTTACAGGTTCCCAGCTCACTTACCCATCTCCATCTAAATGGATCAGTGTGTCACTCCACAGAGGAAGCACCAGGCCTATTGAACAGGAACTACACACACACACACACACACACACACACACACACACACACACACACGTTTCCCATTGAATTTCAGGATTTCTCTAATAAAAATGTATGCAAACAGAATAAGTGTAGTGACAGACACACACACACACACCTGTCCGAGGGGCTGAAGTCCATACCCAACACCACGCTCTCCTCAGTGTCCTGCCGTCCATTTGTGGTCACTACAACCATGTAGCGTGTGCACTGAGGGTGCACGCTTTCCAACCGCACCGCCTGCCAGACACCACTAGGTCAATATGAGCATTCATTCTGACTGGAGGATTTCTGAACAGTATTATGATGCCACTATTAAACAGTAATATGATCTGCTACTAAAACATTCTCTTTTGTGTCATTCACCAGACGGATGTTGTCCTCAGGCCGCAGCAGAGTGAACATAGTCTGCAGGTGCTGCTGAAGATCTCCTAAACATGTACGAACAATGGACAAATCGTTCAGCCATCGTATACACATCCCCAGCTGATAATTAAATAAGTTCTCCTCTCGTGTGATTTATAAGGTCCTGGGATGTCGTACGAGTCTGATTTCCGATACCTGCATGTTTGCTACGCTGTCCTGTGATCCGTGAGGAGCAGATGGATGATGAGGAGGAGCCATTTCCCCTTGGGAGGAAGAGCGCGGCGCCTTTCACTGTTAGAAAGCTCTCGCTAATGCTGAGGGGAAATTAGAGAGACGGAAAACAATGAACGATTCATTCATTCATCTTTTTTTATCCTGATCAGGCCTATACTTGGAACATTGTGTGCAAGGCCAGAATACACCCTTGAGGAGATGCCAGTCTGTTATCACACACACACACACACAAAACACACGCACACACTTAGCAGCAATTCAGAGTAGCTAATATATCTACCAACATGGTTCTGGGAGCTGAGAGGAAACCGTATTGGTACAGAAAACCCACACAGAAATGCAGAGAACATGTAAAACTCCACACACACACAGTAATCCAAACTCAGGATCAGTAGGTCCAGTCTACTTCTTCACAGTATTTCTGAATCTATTAAGATTTAGTGAGAAATATATCATCTGACCAAGTAAAACCTTTTAAAAGACTTTTCCAGGATGATTTTCTAACATGGCAATAATATCTCTTCTGTGTGTGTGTGTATGTATGTATGTGTGTGATTTTCTCAATTAAATTCTAAACAGGCTGGAAACACCTCAAAATGTTGCACTTGATCTTTGTTGAAACAGTAAAATATTTAAAGAAAAATTGATTTTTCATTCTTTTCAGTGTAATTTTTTTAAATAAAAAATAGCCTCAATGGCACTGGAGCTCATACCGGCCACTACTGTTGCGTGTGAGTCTGAAATCCGTTCAATCCTGTAGGAGGAGTAGCGATTTTTGTGAAATTGCACGTGACCCCTGTGAAGCTGCATCCATGGCAGGTGGCGCCAGCTGGTGAACAATTCTTGTTGGAATATGTCTTTAGAGTCTTCTGGGTGAGTTTCATTGAAAATGTCACAGCAGTTTACGAAGAGTAGTGTTTGATGTGAGTGATGAGTCACCCAAAAATTTCAAATGGCCATAAAATCGTAAATATGACAGGTAGCGCCACCGTCTTGCCAACTTTTATACATAACAACCTGGGGAACATTCCATACGAGTTTGATCAAAATCTGATCACTCCTGTCAGAGGAGTAGCGATTTTTGTGAAATTGCACATGACCCCTGTGTCGCCTCATCCATGGTACGTGGCGCCACCTGGTGAACAACTCTTGTTGGAATATGTCTTTAGAGTCTTCTGGGTGAGTTTCAGTGAAAACAAATCAATAAAAGTCCTTTCCATGCCATGTGGCGCATAGGGCGGTGCCAATCTCCATAGCCCTCAGGCTCTCGCCTATTACATAGCTTGGGTTACAGTGTGGGGCTAGTGGAGAGTTTGACTTCCCACTCGCATATGTATTGCAGCGTGCCTTGCCAGATGGCAGTAGGTACCATTTTTATAATGGTCTTTGGTATGACCCGACTCAGAGTAGAACTCGCAATCTCCCGATCGAGAGGTGGACACGCTAACCACTAGGCCAACTCACGGTAGCAGTTTACAAAAAGAATAGTGTTTAATGTGAGGAGTCACCCAAAGATTTCAGACACCTGTAAAATTGTAAACATGACAGGTAGCACCACAGTCTTAACAACTTTTATACATAGCAAACTGCGGAACACTGTATGTGAGTTTGATCAAAATCTGATCAATCTTGTAGGAAGAGTAGCGATTTTTGTAAATTGTGGACGGACGACGTGATTGTATAAGCTCATCCGGTCTGGCCTACGGCTGGATGAACTAATAAAAATCAATGTAATTTGGTAACCATGACATAAAACACTGTTTTACTGTTGGCAGTTTGTGAAGAAACCACCATGATTGAGATATATAATCACGTTAAATGCCTTTGAGAATCGTGATATCTTTGTCATATTGTTCACCCCTCCCACAAAGATAACCCCATGAAGCTCGGAGGAAGTAAATCTATAACAATGCGGCGTCCTTGATGGTAAAACAGCACCATGTCTGATTTGTTCTGATGTATTTTCTGACCCTGCTGCTGCACTGACTGAACTCCGGAGAGAGAAATCGGAGCTCTGGGGTTTTTTTTGAGGACATTGCCTCAGATGCTAAACACTCTGTGTAGGGTCCATATCAGAACAAACTGTTCCATTGCAGCTCTGTTTCCTCAGCACTGCAACAGCTGGGATCAGAGCGAGAGACAGCGAGTGGACTTGTACAGCGATTGTTCTTCCTGAAATCCACTGTTCTCACACTAACAGGCAGAACACACTAGAGGAACTGAATAGAAACTGTTAAACCAAAGTGTAGAAGATTGCCTGTGTGTGTGTGTGTGGTTTATGCATGGCATTTACAAGCAGGTGCCATTTTAAAAAAGGATTTGTAATAAAGGATTCCTGCAGTAAAGGGATTTTTATCTATCCAAGTTCTTTCACTCACCCCGGATCTCAGAAAGCATTTGAAATTCCTTTGTTCTCACTGATACCACTGTCACCATACCAAAATATTGATTTCAATACCAGTACCAGATATAGTATCGCATGAAACGTGTATGCGGTCTTGACATACACTCATACGTATGTGCGCTCTGATTGGATGACCATAATCATTCAAATCATGCTGACTGATTTCCTTACAAAAAAAAAGTGATGCTGCTGCAGAACAGAGTTTTAATGCAGCAGAAACAATATTTCGTGCAGCAGAAATGTTCACAAGTGATGCTAATTTGGTTACTTGTTATTATATTGCTCTGTGGTGTCTGGGGAAAGAAATTTGGTATCATATAGGACTCCCGACTTGGTAAATATTGGCATTAGTCCACTGCTAGTGAGACCAAATAAATCAGTCATGGTTTCATTTTATATGTACTGAAATCACATGACAGTGGTTAGTACTGTTGCCTCACAGAAAGAAGGTTCTGGGTTTGAACCTCGTGGCCGATTGGAGCCTTTCTATGTGGCATGTTCTTGTGCTTTCGTGGGTTTCCTCTGGGTACTCTGGTTTCCTCCCATGGTCCAAAGACATGGGAGGATTCTCTAATTTGCCCATAGGTGTGTGAGCCTTGCGATAGACTGGCGAACTGCCCAGGGTGCACCTCGCCTCTCGCCTGAGGTCAGCTGGGATTGGCTCCAACTGCCACCATGACCCTGACGGATAAGTGTTAGAGATACTGGACGGGTGGAATCACATGTTAGAACCAAGAAGCACTGATCAATCACCAATTAGGACTATGAAACAAGTTCGTCATTGGCTGCTGTTCACGGGGACCGTGATCTACAGGCGGCAGCCACAAGTTTCGCCCAGGCCGCTCGGTCTTGCGCAGCTTCACAGAGTTCGCCAGATGTTAGGGTTACTTCGGACTTTCTTTGACTGCTAGGGACAGTTGTTTCTCTTGCGCCCTAGCATATAGATCTTTGTTAATCGTGTGATCTTGCCACTTGATATTCAACATGATTCGGAGGTACCGTCTTTGAAAGACGTCTAGAATTTCACACAGGTTAAAAGTCAAAGCCCATGCCAGAACCATAGAGTAGCACGCTAAGAATGGACACTTTGAACAATGTGATCTTTAGCTTGAAGACAGCCGTTGACTTTCAAAACCTTTCAAGAGTCCAGAAGGCACACCAAGCTTTGCTTTTTCACTGCTTTAAGTCAGCCAGACTGCTTGATACATATAAACCAAGGTATTTGAAATTATTGACAAAGTGCACCTCAACACCATTAACCTGGAGATTTTGTTTCGCTGGATGATTTTTGTTGTTGCTGTTGTCTGAGTGTAAAAATCAAAGTTCTCCAGTTAAAAACATGCACAAAAAAATAGTTGTAGCTGTTATAAAACCCAAAATTGCTTCTTGTTAGCTTAGTAACGAAGACAGAGTCATCTATATCCCCCGCCCTGTATACCAACTATATACCAAGTTTCAAGATATTATGTGTCACATTTTTCAAGTTCTGCTGCAGGAAACCAATCCTACCTCTTTACACTGACCTCAGCAGCCCATGGTGAGCTAAAAATTAAAATCTCACATTTCTTAGTATCAAAAGGCACATATACATTATTTAAATCAACACATATATCAACTTTCACGACCGTACCACTCATAGTTTTCAAGTTCTGCTCCAGAAACAAAACCTAAGACTAACCTGAGAGACCAAGTCTGAAATTGTTTCCATGGAAACATGAACAATTTCTCAAATTTCTTAGTATGAAAAGGCACATCTACATCACCTTGTTAACATGTATACCAAGTTATAGTTTTGGATATATGCTCCGGAAACGAACTCTTAGAAACTAAGTCAAACTCTTTTTTTCTATGTAAAAATTTGAAATTAATTTTTTTTTCCAAAAAATCCAAAATAGCAAAAGGCACCAGTTCAGATGTTGCTCGATACGTATACAAAATTTCATGAAGAAGATGAGATATCTTCAGTAGTTTTAAAGATGGCCCGGAAATGAAAACGTGACAAATTTTGTTTGGGCGGGGGATAAAAATACTAGCACCCACCATTAAACAGCGTCGATTCATACCAATATTTTAATCACGCCATGTTAACTGCGAAGAAATTAATTAAATTGTCCCTAGCTTCATTAGCTTCAGGAATATCAGTTCAGACACTTGAATGTTTACCATCTAGCTGGCTGAATCTAACTCAAGGTTGCAATGTTTTCTTGCCAAGTTGCTTGTTTTGGCTGTTTTGCAGTTGAGAGGTTTATAACACCTTTTGAATAGCAGTTTTGTTATGTCTGTTCACAGCTGGTCTTCTTCGGCAAGAAAAGAAAATATGCCCCAGTCTCACTTCTTCGGCCTGTCTTTTCCACAAGCTGATGATATGAAATTTGTTTTCTTTAATCACGCATCCGTCACTGGAGCCGCTGTGCGTCTCGCCCATGTGAGTCAAATCAGTGCAATTTGATTCGCCTAAAGGCAAAAACACAGCATCAGCTCAGCGCTGGTTTGTTTACTTGCAGCATCAAAAATCCTGGATCAAACAGTTAATCACATGCTAGAGAAAATGTCTCAAAAATACAATTCATACAATTGTGCAGCTCTAAATATAAAATGTCATGAAAGAAAGAGTGAGTCCCTCTGTACAACAGTATGAGATTCGGTCTGCTCCAGTCACAGGGCTGTAAAATAAGACTTGGCTCCGTGTTAGCCTCATCTATTCTTCTTAACAAATTTCTTGTTCTTAAAAAATTTGTGTGTGTCTGCTGTGTGAAAAACACTGTCGTGGCTCTTTACATAAGGAACCTAAGAGTGACAAAGTATTTGTTGGTCATGTGGAAAGAGCAGATAAGTGACAAAAACAACAAGCACACTGAGTGCCAAACACAGGGTAGCACGTATGATTAAACACCACCCTACTGCATATAGTGCAGACAGGAAGTGTACGAGTTTTGCATGCTCAAAAGTTCTCGAGACGTCACCATATTTTTAAAAAAAGCGCATTCCTTAACGTTATTGTTTGCATATCAAAACATGTTACATGAAGAAGGACGTTTTTTTAAGAATGGAATATAACAGTTTTATTACAACAGAAAATAATAATTAACTCACTTCTTACAGAAAGAAACAGGAAGTGTGTCAAAGTCAAAATAATATAATTTGGAGAGTCAAAAAAAACAAGACCAAAGTGTGTGGGTGGAACAAACAACGATCAGTGATTAGTCACTGAAAATCACGATGATTAGTTACTGAGGATTAGTCATCAAGACATCATTAAGCAGTAGTGATCAAGGATTAGTTACTGGACAGTTGGAACTACGGGGATCAGTGATTGGTCATTGGGACACTTGGAAACAATAGTGATCAGTGATCGGGTCATAGGGACACTGGGGAACAATTGTGAACAGGGATTAGTCATCGGGACACCGATATCCAGCTACGTTCTGGGATTAGTCTTTGGGACATTTGAAACAACGGAGATCATGGATTGTTCATTGGGACAGTGGGAAGTGATAGTGATCAGGGATTAGTCATTGTGCCGTCGGAAATACTGGAGATCAGTGATTGCTCATTGGGACACTGAGAAACTGTAGTGATCAGTGATTAGTCACTGTGACACCAATGATCATATGTGATCAGGAATTAGTCTTTGGGACATTATGAAACAATGGAGATCAGTGACTGCTCATTGGGACACCGGGAAACAGTAATGATCAGGGATTAGTCGCTGGGACGCTTGAAAACCATCGTGGCTGGGGCTTAGCCATTGGGACACCAGGAAAACATTGTTATCAGGGGTTAGTATTTTGGATACTTGGAAACAATGGTGATCAGTGACTGGTCATCGGGACACTGGAAATAATGAAGATCAGTGATTAGTCGTTGGTACACTTGGAAACAGTGGTTATCAGGAATTAGTCATTGGGACACTGAAAATAATGTAGGCCAGTGGTTGGTCATTGGGACACTTGGAAACAATGGTGATTGGGGATTAGTCACTGGGGCACTGAAAATAATGGCGATCAGTGATTGTCATTGGGACACTGGGAAATTGCGGTGATCTACGATTAGTCATTGGGACACTGGGAAACAATGGCAATCAGCGATTGCTCATTGGGACACTGAGAAACACTGCTGATCAGTGATTGGTCTCTGGGACACTGGGAAAAAAGGAGATCAGTGACTGGTTATTGGGACTCTGAGAAACAGTGGTGATCGGTGATTAGTAATTTGCAGTGATGGGAATAACGGCGTTAGAAATAAACGGCGTTACTAACGGCGTTACTTTTTTTAGTAACGAGTAATCTAACTAATTACTTTTTACATCGTTATAACGCCGTTCCCGTTACTT
>JAODLJ010000004.1:52048531-52062224 GCA_027576115.1 Cathorops melanopus
AGTCTGAACTTCAACTGCATCTGAATTGTTTTGTTCAAAATTCATTGTGGTAATGTACAGAACCAAAATTAGAAAAACGTTGTCTCTGTCCAAATATTTATGGACCTAACTGTAGATGTGGTGGTTTTGATTGCAAAGAAATACTGGAAAGCAAAGCTATCTTCAAAAATAATACAATTTGCTTTGGAACAATCGCAGTCTTGGGTACAATGAGTGCAGTTTTATAAGGAAATGCGCTGTAGGGATTTCTGAGCATCTTCCGGAACCAGAACCAGTTCTTCTGGACATTTTGTCACGCTTTCTTCTTATTTTTGCAGCGAAATCCATCAGCCTTCATTATTTTTATTTATTTTGGTCTGAAAAGTGGCCTCTTATGTAATCTACTGCTTTCTTGACTAACACACACACACGTTCCTGCATATAATCCAGGAGACCGTGTTGTTCCAGGGTTTAAGGTGTGTATATTTATAACACACGTATAGTTGCCATGTTGAAAAGCACCTTTTATTGTGCAGTGAAGCTCCACATGAGGCAAGTTTTAACTAGATTCCCAACCTACTCTAATCACTATAAGTCCACAGGAATGAACAACGAACAGTTTATGATCCATCAGTCAGCAGATAGGACAAAAAAAGCTTGAATCCTTCTCTAAAGAAATGCATACTTGTGCTAATGTGGCTCAAAAGCGTCTGAAGAGAAAACAAAACGAGAGAGAGAGAAAAGGGGGAAGTAATAATGATGATAATAATAATAAGGGTGTAGTAGTTCATTCATTCATTCATCTTATTATCATCGTGTTTGTCTATTGTCCACACGCGACAGTGTATCAGCAGATCACTAGAACAACAAGGGTGGCTCCGTACTTTGATTAATCACCTTTTATTGTTTGCGAGATCTCATCAGTAAACCATTTTGGCAGACGACATAATTATTATTTTCAAGTTTAGCTAAGTCCCGCTCCACCCAGCTGTGTTCCTTTTCAAACTGCTGCTGTTTTTCCTGTTTGAGCGAGGCATTTGTTTTCTCCAAACCAGTTCACTGTTCTGGAGAGAATTCAAAAAGTCAGTAAGTCACATCACATCACATCACATCAGGTCTTTTCTTTTTCTGCCTGTCTCAAGGCATTTCAGGTTTGTTTTCCAGTTAAAGTATTGCATTTTTACGAAAAGAAAATGTATCTGTTATTATGGAGATGTATTGACTTGATTCAACGACCACAGTGTAGAACAAATTAGTTTTAAAGCCAAATTCAAGGTTATGGTAATAATTAACTCGGGTTAAGGCAATCAATCAGCTCTTTAAGTTTAATACCTCACTAAGTTGGCTTAGAAACTTCTCAGAGACGTCACCATTAATTTTCATGACCGTACGAACACATTAAGAACAAATGGTTTTAGCATGTTTCTGATAAAACACACAGTATACTTGAATATTTCCTATGAGGTTCACTAAACAAGTGAATCTCACACACGCATGCTAAATAAAGAAACAAACAGCATTCAGATTGCAATGTTTTACAGTATTTTTTTATTTGCAGGATTTTCTGTATTCAAACACGAAATACAAAATGATCAGCGTCCATGCGTGCCGTCACGATGGACAAACTCGTACAGGTTTAAAACATCGCTCGTTTGTTCATGATAAAAAGAAAATCGGTTTAAGAGCGAACAAATATTTACAAGCTACTTTAGTTTTAACTACATTATGTACATTAAGTCATGGTGCATCAGAGTTTCCTCCGTGCCGCACGTAAAAGGAAATGTACACAGGCACACGGAAACCTCGAGGAGGAAGAGGAAGAAGAAGTGCTTAAAAGCAGTGGTGATCGAGGCACGCTAGTTGAATGGACAGATGAGATTTGTTCTTGACCAGAGTTCGACGTGATGTTGCTAAACAACAGTTGAGAAAAATGCTCAGAGGAATTTTTTCACATACATATAAAAAAAAAAAAAAACAACACTTTTTTTTGTAGCCTACTGTGTTATCTTTTTCTTCATAATTTGGCACATATATTGTGATATATATATATATGATATGATAACTAGGGCTTTGCTACGATGATGTGACAACCAACAAAGAGCCGGTTAATAATTAAGTCATATTTAACCTTGTTAACTTCTTGGCTTAAATCCATCCTGCACATAATCCCTTTACCATTATACAATATGAAGAACCCATTGATCTCCCAGAGCCGTCGTTTCTTGCTCAAGCTCCTCATAAAATGGTTCGTTTCCACGGATACGAGTGTCTACGAAAAACAAACATTACTCAACTCTGTACTCTCAACTCTTTCGCAAAGAAGCTGAGATTCTTATACAAGAGAGGTCAACAATAATAATAAAAAAGATTATATCTCATAATAACCAGTGTAGGTTCAATTCATCTCCTGAAGTGACCTATCCTGCTCTATGAACTTTGGAAATTCCACAGAAGCTATCAACTTTTTAAAGCAAAACCTGTTTTTTTTTTTTTTTTTTCTTCAAACCATTTCTACTAAAAAGTCCTGATACCTTTCAGACCAAAGTGTAAAAGATGCACGCTGCAGCTTTCTCAACATATTATAAACAGAGCACTCAGATACATACAATATGTACACAGTTACACAAAACAATAATCTACAAATAATAAACCTATTCCTGTGGATTCCACTCCGAAATGTCATGTCGAGACTTCATTAGCTCAAAAAGTACTCTACTGGGCTAGTCCTAGACCTAAAATGGTGGGCAGATGGAAATTGGCAGCTTTCTATTTAAAAAAACAAAAAAAACAACCATATTTGATCTTTGTGAAGATGGTGAAATATATATGTAATGATACAAATATTATAAAAAGTAGAAAAACAACAAACAAACAAACACGGGGTAGTTGGGACGGCTCAGTTTTGGTGCCTTTTCATGTGGAGCGCCAAGTGATCCGAGCGTGAGAAGCATCGGTTGCACGCGATACATTTGAAGGGTTTGGCTCCCGTGTGCTTTCTGTAGTGCCGTGTGAGTTCGTCTGAACGCGCAAAACGCCAGTCGCATCCTTCCCAGGTGCAGCGATACGGCTTCTCGCCTGAAACGAAACAAACAAAAAAAAGATTAGACTTTTTCATGAAAAAGTTATAAAACTTTTATAAGGTGACGATACATTATGATCACTGGTGGTACAAGGCTTCATGGGTTCAAATCCCAGCACTAGCAATATCAATCTGCCATTGTTGGGCCCTTGAGCAAGGCCCTTACCTTACCGTACAGGCATTTAGCAGACACTCTTATCCAGAGCAACGTACATCAAAGGGGTACATGACACTGCTGCTGGAGCAGAGAGGGTGAAGGGGCTTGCTCAATCAAGGGCTCAACAATGACAGCTTGTCAGTGCTATGGCTTGAACCCATGACCATCAGATCAGTAACCCAAAGCCTTAACCGGTGAACCATTAACCCTTTCCGCTCCAGGGTGCTGCATCATTCCTGACCCCAACTTCATTCCCTTTTCTTGTACCATAGGTACAAATCTCTTGATTTTAGAATGTTAAAAATCAGCCAAACAGGAAGTTAGTAGCTGAAAAGTCCCAATCACGTCCATCATATATCATCTATCATCTCTCATTTGAAGTAATTGAGAAGACAGGAGAATGTACAAGGGAGTGGAAAATTACTTCATGATCGTGGTAGTATAAATAGTTCTCTCTGTCTCATTCATTGTTCACCTCGTGCTTGTTTAAAAACAAAAACCTAAAGGTCACGATTTGACCTTTGCTGCAAGCACGCTGGTGTAATTCTGCATTCATTATATATGGCAAAGATTCAACCATATACAGTACGCTAGTCAACTGGCTACACAATTTAAAAACGTAAACCATTTATAAAATATTTAAGTCATGGCCTAATGGTTAGAGAAGCAGCTTTGGGATCCAAAGGTTGCTGGTTTGATTCCCTGGACCAGCAGGAATGGCTAAAGTGCCCTTGAGCAAGGCACCTAACCCCTAACTGTTCCCCAGGCTGCTCTGGATATGTTATGTTGTACGTCGCTCTGGATAAGATCGTCTGCTAAATGACTAATGTATTTCTGATTGTAACATATATATATATATATATATATATATATACACACACAGTTGTGTATATACTGCATCATATCACAACATCTGGGAATGTTCTGTTCTGAAGTCTACATTCCTGTTGACTCGATCCTTCAGACAACCAAAAAGCCCATCTAACAAATGGGTTTTTAGCTGATAAGACGCTGACGGGGATTCCCTCAAACAGTAACGGCATGTTAACCAACAAGCGCTTAAAAAAAAAAAAAAGAGCACCAAAACAGCAACACGATAAAGGGCAACTAAAATCCGAGCTATATTTACAAAGCTGGTGCGAGTTACACACAGGGAATAAGTGAAGGGAGTCACAGTGTACGTGCGATAATCCAGCGTTAAGTCTCTGACACTATCTCAAGTGCTCTGACCTGCCATATTTATCTTACTCATTATTCACTCGTTGGTTGTATATGACGGAATTTTACACAATAAGTGAACCTTTCATCAGATTACCTCCAGTTGTATTTTCACCTCAGTAAAGTGTGTTGTTTTTCGAGGTGTGACTTGTAAATACGAGCAGCTTCTTTTGTACTTCATGTAGAATGGATCAGCGTTCTACAGCTAATAGCATGTATTTAATAGAAATAACAGACCAGGTTGGCTTGCTAGCCATGGACGACGGTTGGTGTTAGCAGGTGTATTTGAATGCTGGACCTGCTTTTGGGGTCAAAACCATTAATTCCGTCTTCCTTCTTGTTACAGCACTTAGAAACACAAAGAACCTCCATGAGAAAGGAGCGACACACTCTGAACAAGCTAAAACACACTTCTAATAGTTCGCTTTCTTTTCTTTAAAGAGATTTTCTTTACTACTTCGTCAGATTGTAAAGAACCGAGTAACTGAGTAACGTCGAAACAAGTTGCCGTTGGATATTTAAGACCATGTAAGGACTGTCCTCTTAAAACTATATGAGGTTTACTCATGGAGACAGCGAATTTTATGGAGGTTTTACTCAACGAGATAAAAAGTAAATGCTTATAGAGCTACTCATGTAAACATGGAGGACTTTAACAACGGTTTCTGTTTGAGCAGGGTGAGCAAGCTGTTAGCAAGATATAATAAGTTTCTGTGCACAAAAAAAAAAGATGGTTGAAAATATCCCCATTTTTAAGTCAGTACCAAGGTTACTGACTTCTTAATAGTGCTTAGTAGGAATGTTGAGTAATTCGAAAGTTTATACATCGTATGATTACATTCAGGTCAAAGTCCCTTCCACATCAGGATGTGGCCTTCCTAGGCAGTCTCCTGTCCCAGTACTACCCAATTCCCTAAGGCACCAATCTCCAATTTGTTCGCCCTCTCGCTTATTATATAGCTAGGGTTATAGTGGGGGGCGTGTCCTCTGGTAACTGCAAGAGTTTGACTCCCCCACTCACATCTGTATTGCAGTGTGCCTTGCCAGATGGCAGTAGGTACCATTTTTATAATGGTCTTTGGTATGACCCGACCATGAGTAGAACTTGTGACCTCCCGGTCGAGAGAGGGACACGCGAACCACTAGGCCAGCTTGCGGTATATGATTACGTTAATGGTATCTAGCAGACGCTCTTGTCCAGAGCGACAGACAACGTACCCAGAGCAGCCTGGGGAACAGTTAGGGGTTAGGTGCCTTGCTCAAGGGCACTTTAGCCATTCCTGCTGGTCCAGGGAATCGAACCAGCAACCTTTGGATCCCAAAGCTGCTTCTCTAACCATCAGGCTTCCCCCATGATCAAGTAGTGTTAAGTAGCACCTAATATTAATCTAGAGAAACCCTTCTGATCACCGCAGGCAACGTGTCTGATATTTTACACCATCAGTGTTCAGTTGTATTATCAGTCCTGAGCTAGACAACCATATAGATCAACAAACGGATCAATGCCAATCAACAGGAAATGAAAGGACGTTCATCTTGACAGACTGAAATCAACTGAAGGTCCAAATATGAAAACGTATGTACTGTATGTATCTATGGATGATGAAGGAACCAATCAAATGTTGTTCTTTCTACATCTCACGTACGTACAACTCGCAGTCAATCACCAAAGATTAAAAGTTCACAGTATCACAAAATTCCCAGATGGTACCACTTCATCACTGAATGTCTGCAAACGCAGTGAATTCAGAAATCCCCAAACCTGTTCTTATCTCGGCACCAAAAATGAATAGGGACACCAGGAACTTGAACGTTATGACCTTAGCGTCCGGTTTCGGTCATTAGGCATAACAAAGCAACAATACCTGATCGTAAATCCCTCCATAGCAAAGGGAATCCCTCCATAACGGTTACCTTTCCCACAGTGAGACCGAAAGAGGGGTGAGGGGGTGAGGGATTATTTCTAGACAATAGCATAGGAGGTCTTTGGATAATCTTACGCATCACTAGACAGCAGATGTGGCTTACTGGGGTGGTGTACTTTCATGGAGCCATTCTGCCCCCACCCCTTTTTTTTTCCTGAAGGGTGGGGTTAATTCTTAGTCTCATTCTCAGTCTGAGAATCAGAGGGTCTACTAGGTCTACTAGGGTTCATCTTATTTATGTACAGTGAAACTACAGCGTCTTTCACCCCTCCCTCCTTAGGGCAAGCGCAGGGAGAGAAAAAGCAGGTGGAACAGGTTTTTCCTCCGCTACTCGATGATTTCCCCCTTGGGGAAGCGTGCAGGGCTTGTACGGGCACGTAGACACAATGTGCATAAAAGTGAGAAATGAGAGGCAATTCATTGCTCCCTCCTCCTCTGTCTTCTCATTCTTTTCATCATTTCCCCAGGCCATCTTCTCTGTTGATACATCTAAGGGCTTTGTGTTGGTGGTACATTGCATGCGGTCAGGCGGTTACAACCGTCTCAAATGCAGCTTTTCAGGTTTGTGCGTGCGTGTGTGTGTGTTTTTAAGATTCTTACCCGTGTGTGTTCTTTGGTGTGCTTTCAAGTGAGAGCTTTTTGTGTAAACCTTAGTGCATCCTGCCAAAAGGAAAGAAGAAGAACATGATGTTAAATTGTGGAACACTATTAAGCCACACCTTGAGTTTGTGGACAAAAAGTGACCCAGATAGTAAATTCAGAGTATACTGTACGACTACAGCTCATCAAACAAACAACACTATGTGCTCAGAGCTAACCTATGAAGTCGCAGTGGTGAATCCTTCTCTTCTCTAGCTCGGGGTTATTCCTTCGGTTGTACCTGGGCCCAGTGAGGATGCCTTGTCCGTGAGTCATGAGCACAGAGTGAGGGGTCATCTGTGCCACCTTTACTCCCATTTGGTTCTGATAAGGAGGAGGAGGAACCGAGTTAATCAGCTCAGCTTGATTCTCAGGGCTTCCTGGTTGCGAGTTGGGGGGCGAGGGCGGTAGGCTGTGGGGTTGTGCTTGCGGGTAGAACTGGTCAGGAATCACAAAGTCACCCGATGGTGTAGTCAGGGCCACGGCGTTCAGGTTGACCATGGTCCTGCCTGCTCCATTCACCTGCTGGCTGTTGGAGAAAGTCATGGAGGTGAGGTTGCTGCTACTGATGGCCATCTGGTAGACCTGTGGCTGCTGTGGGCCAATGTGGAGCTCTTCAGTTGTGGTCATGTTGGGTTTAATGAACAGATTGTCGACTGTCTGTGGCACACTGAAGACAGACGTGAAGTTGGGGAGTGTCTGGATGTTGCAGGGCACCTCTACCCCAGGCTCCGTTTTGATCTGAGACACCGGTTTGGTTGGACGGTACAACCCCGTGCGAAGGTGGGTGGTGTTGGGTAGGATGACGTTGATGTTGAGGCTGTAGGGGGCTGGCTTTTCGTCTGCAAAATACTCGTCCACTACGGAGGCGCTTTCCCTGCGGTACTTTTTGTCTGTAAGGGTTGGGGATGGTAGAGGCCCGTTTTGGGGCAAGTATTTATCCATCTCCATTGGGTTCTGAAAATAAGAGACAGCAATAAGATATGACTTATTTAAACTTTTCATCTTTAGTTCAACTCAGAAAGATATATCACCACCATTACTGCACTATTATCCACATTTGAGTCCCTGTATTTCTAGACCAGACTGTTCTGGATACAAAATAATAATAATTAAACCCCAGTCTTTGGCCATGTCAGGAATGAGATGCCTCCCTTTGAGATGCCATGCTACCATAACACATGCATTGGAGGAGAAAGGAATAAGGCAAGAATTCCTTTCTAACTCAGCTTCGCTATGTCTTTGAATTTGGTTTGTAAGATGGCAAATTTGTGACTTTAAAGCAATATATACTTTCAAATAATTGCCAAGCATTTCCAGCTTTAATGGCATACAGTATGTTACATATGACCGAGAAATTGTGCAGCAGTGCACAAGAATAAATAGCAACCTCATAGGTGTGGTAATCTCAAGGGAATGGAACAAAAAGCAAAACCAAAACAATGACATATGATAAGAAACCTGGGTATAAACGTGCAAAACACTACAAATGGTGTGAGGACAAAATAAAAGCGGACTTTCTCAAAGGTGACACACAAACAACAAGAGTTTAAAGGAAAAGTTCGAAGACAATAACTTGCTCAACACACATCCTTAAAAATGTAGCTGCTATTTTACACCATGTTTAAAAAAAAAAAAAAGATAAACAATGAGGTGAAAAACACGCAGGACAAGCAAATCACTGGAAAGGGAAAAGATTCTCACAAAGACGTACTCATTTGTTTAAAAAGCTCTCAAAGTACTTTCGGTTTTTGCCCGTTGGCAGTCACCAGAAGACAAACATTCCGGCATTATATATCCAGTACCAATCAAAAGTTTGTACACCCCTACTCTAATCATTCATAGGTGTTTCTGTATTTTCTACATTGTAGAACAATTCTGAAGACATCAAACTACGCAATAACATCTTGTCAAACAAAAGTGTTAAGTCTGATATTTTAGATTCTTCAGCGTATCCAGCGTTTACCTTGACGACTCTTTGCACACTATTGGCGTTATCTTAACCAGCTTCATGAGGTCGTCACCTGGAATGCTTTTCAATTAACAGGTGTGCCTCGTCAAAAGGTAATTAATGGACGAGTTTCTTGCCTTCTTAATGTGTTTGATATCATCAAACGGTAGATAGTAAACAATAAATAATAAAATATCCCTATTCAACAACTGTAGTAATCCATACGGTATTAGATCAAGAACCGAACAACTAAGTAAAGAGAAACGACGTCCATCATTACTTTAAGACATGAAGTGACTTATAATGAATAAAATTAAAGAAAAACAATTGAATTACAAGGTGTCGCCAAACTTTTAATTCGTACTGCGTGCTGTACGTACAGCTATTTGTTGTGCCACCCACATCAACAATGCTAATAATATTGACTTGCCCTTTGCAAGCTAAAAATATTAAGCACATTCAGAAAACCTCATAATCCGTAAGGTCAGATACACCTCGTGTGTGTGTGTGTAACGCTCACAGTGCTGTAGGACATGCAATATCTATAGCAAGAGGTTCCCCCCCCAAATTCCAGAAGAGCAGCTTTGGCTTTAGAAGTTAAGACTTGGCAAAGACCGCTGCACTTGTACAGTATTTATACCTGAACTGGGGTCCAATTGGCACCTGAGAGAGAGAAAAACCTTGGCTGTTCCCTTTTTCAGTCCAAAGTGCCCCTTCTGAACATCATGTCTTTATTTCAGAAGAACGGACAGCACCTGAACCCTGGCCCAAGATCCTACGGGTTAATGATTGGAGGAGATTTATGACTACGCAGTTATGTATAGCACTGGCTGATAACGAATGAAAGATGAAGCGCATGAGAAAACGAGAGATGGAGAACGGGAAAATGGAGAAACCAGGCTGCTGCTGTTTAAAACAAACAAACAAACAAACAAACAAAAAACTCCAGGTTTGGAAAGTAGCCTAGATTAAGGATAGCTAATAAAGAAATCAAGTGATGTTTAAAAGCAAACATGCAAAAAAACAAATGATTCATTTAGCTGTTTATGGCTTTGGATAAAATCCAGATCACATGCTGACTTTGTTTTGACGATACTGAGCTTTTCTTGGGCAGCCTTGTTCACGTCTTAAAGATCTTGTTCCTAATGACAAACCAATGATCACGTCTGAATCCTAATGGTCCTTTATGGCCAAAAGGAATGCACAAAGATGGTCATTTATCTGCAATTACCCATAAAAGGGCACTGATAGGCTTCTGGTCTGTGAAACTCTGCAAGGATGGCAGAGAAAAGAAACAGAACCTTTGAAACCAAACGGATGTTTTATTGCTCTGGGGAAGACTGATAACAGTTTTTTTTTTTTTTGTCTTTTTCTTACTTGGAACAGAGTTGTTCTGGCTGGGCTTGACGACTCGCTGCATTAATGCTGAAACACTGACTCAGACACGAACTGAAATTACGACAGGAAACAAGACACTACACCACTTTAGACGTACTTTACGCGTTAGTCATACATGCAAGTAAAATCTGTGGACAAGATGAGATGAAACGTGTTGAGACTTTCAGTTCATGTCTGTATTTTTTTTTTTTTTGAATTTTTTTATTTTTTTTTAAAATAAAAGAGAGATTTAGTGTGAAGAAAGAAAGTGACATTTCCCCACAGTGAACCCAAACCTCCTAAAGGAAGGTAAATAACATCCGGAAATCACAAGGAGCCTCCGAGATCCACTTTTCAACATCTAAAAACACCACAACGAAGAATCAAAGATACTCCAGAAGCAAAACACCAACAATAAATCATCTGTCCAAAAAAAAAAAAAAAAAAATCTTTTGGAAGAAGAAAGCTTGTTTATACACAGTCATACAATTCCTTACTTCATAAATCCTTAAAGAGAGAGAGAGAGAGAGAGAGAGAGAGAAGGCATTATGTTTAAGTGCCTCAAGCCTTGTATGTACTTTTTATTTGAAAGGTTTCACCACGTACCATCATCTCCTGAGGTCATGATCTTTCAGCACGCAAACCTTTAACCCAAAGTATGATTTACGGCCTGATCATCAACCAATGGTGCAGTGTGTAATTTAAGGTTATCACCACAACGAGAAGCTGTAAGAACCAGGCAGTTTAGGGGCGGTGAAGGTTTTTCACATGTGTTAGACAGAATATACGAAAAATATGGAATTACGATTGAAACAAGGAAAATTCAGAGGTGTATTATTATTCATAATAGTAGTAAAAATTTATCATTGAACAACAACAACAACAATCTTGCTCCTGTACATTCAGAGCCACCACAGTGGATCTGTTCTACATATTTGATTTGGCATAGGTTTTATACCGGATGCCCTTCCTGACGCAACCCTCCCCAGTCTATCCAGGCTCTGGACCAGCACGAAGTACCCTAATACCTGGGTATTGTCCCTAAATGTGCATGTCTTTGGACTGTAGGGGAAACCAGAGCACCTGGAGGAAACCCATACAGACACGTGGAGAACATGCAAACTCCACACAGAAAGGCCTCTGTTAAAGGTTCGAACCTGGAACCTTCTTTCTGTCAGGCGACAGTGCTAACCAGTGTGCAATGTGGTGGGTTTTTTTTTTTTTTTGCACACTTATAAACTCAAATCAAATCTATAAGATGGTAGTAGTGATCAGGGGCAGCTTGCAAAAGCATAAGACAGAAAATCTCCATTAGACATTACGCAGCGTCTTCATGTGTCCAAATGGAAAAGCTTTGGTGCTCTTGCTTTCAGAATTAATGACATCATCCCCCCCACTTGTTTAGCTGTGCCAGGGTTGCCAGGCCCTGCTGCTGCGCCCCTCACCGTGGGTTTGACGTCCTCGAACACGGATGAATCCTCCCCGCCGTCTGCGCTCGACATCCGCACGGGCTTCAGCTGCGCAAACACCGCCCTTTCCTCCGCACTCGCGCCGCTCACCGCCAGCCCGATACTCGCCATCCTAATCCTAATCCTAATCTCAAATATTTTCTTAAAAAAAAACCTGTCTTTTCTTTTCTAAATCACTAAAAGCGGCTAAACCAGACCAAAACACCACACGCGCGCGCGCACCACACAGAGTCCAGATGTGCATGAGATCCCGAGCCCACCTTGTGTCAGTCAGGTAGACTTTACCTGGAGTGAAGTAGCCGAATAGGAAGTGAACTTCACGACATGGCAGCCAATCAGAGCAGAGGAGGGAAGGCACAGGAAGGAGTTCCTATCCAATCCCAGGCCGTGGAGCTCACCTGGGCTGAGGTGTTTGCTTTACCTGAGCCATTTTAACTCCAATGTGTAAATCATCTCTGTGCCTTCTCAAGCAGGACCTGATCTAACTCACTCACTCCTTTCTTTCAAGATATTAAACATTAAAACACAAAGCACCACACACTGCTGTTTTTAATCTCATAATATGCAAAAGGAAATTCTTCTTTACTTTGCAGTTCCTGGTATAGGCTTTTGATCGATTGACACTTTTTGCGGCTCCACCAGGTAAGAAAGCCAGGACAGGTAAAACCACGCCAGCTAGACGAACAAGTCTGCGGTCGTTACAGGTTTCATGAAGCCTGACATTAACGTAAACCCATGTGCTTGGTCATCATAACGTCATCCAACCTCTTGGGTACGATCTCGACACTGACTTGTTCATTTTTAACAAACGTGCCTTTAGGCGATTCTTTGCCTCCATGTCTTTTCCTTGCTGACCTGTGGTGGCACGCAGAGTTATGACTCTTAGGTAACAACCAAACGTTTCAAACCGAACTGAAGGAACGTGACAATAAAGTGATATGGAAAATGGAAATCCATGTCGGACAAAAGGAAACTGGATCCTCTGCATTCCACTGGTCTTTGTGAGAGTGTGTAGATATCACAAGGCAGGATGAAAACAGATGTGGGCACTGCAGGTGGAACAATGACCTATTAGGACATGTTATGCTAAACGAAAACACGGCCTAAGGTCAGAAAGGGCCTGAGCACCTGTGTAGAGGTCAGAGGACGTTAATGTTGTTCCAATGACTTGACCATCATTTGTTTTCAGGGTCAGGGTTATGATTATATATACATGTGTATATCACACTGAGCATGCTCTGTGTGAAGGGGCGGGAATTGATGACAGAAGAGCCTAATTAACTCATGTTAAATAGATGCAAAATGGCAGCACTCTGACAACAGCCTCGAGGCTTCCAGTTCACAGCAAGGCACACGGTGCACTCAGGTTTCACAAGCCTTTCATGCAGTCAAACATTAGAACATGAATTTCTCCAGCACTTCCTTTTCAGGATGTCCGATCTCATGGCCTGTACTGGATCTCCAACCCAGATTTTTCACATAGCATTTCATCAGCTGGTACATTAAAATAGATTTTTTTTTCATTCTCATGAGATGACACTGATGTGCTTATCTAAACACTAATTCAGGATTCAAATGAACGCACCCTTCTTAAGAACGACGACAGCAGACTTCAGATACCGAGCTGTCTGATGGTAGCAGTCTGATTCCCAGGATCGGTACTAAGCCCAGATCAGCAACAAATGATGGACTGGATAACGATTTGATTTGTTAGGATTGATTTGTATTATATTTTATAGCTTATACTTTATTATACTTGCAATTTAAGGCATTTTTGTGTGAAAGCCAAAAACTGGATTTCTAGAAACCGTATCTCATCTCGTTATCTCTAGCCGCTTTATCCTGTTCTACAGGGTCGCAGGCAAGCTGGAGCCTATCCCGGCTGACTACGGGCGAAAG
>JAODLJ010000004.1:52424233-52434931 GCA_027576115.1 Cathorops melanopus
TTTTTAAATTCCAAATGTGAAAATACAATGGTAAAGAACAATAAAAAACAAAATAAATAAGCCCTCGGGCCCCACCACTCGGGGGGGCCCTGGTCCAGGGGGCCCCAAGCAGTTGCCTGCCTTGCTTGTTCACAAGCTGCACGTCTGTTATAGAGTTATAAAACACCCCTGACCCCCTTTCCTCTCCAAGCTCTGGCCTCCTGCTCTTCCTGATTCCTAGAAGGAATGGGAGAGAACTGGCCCAAAAAAATCCCACACACTCACGCTGGCTTACTCTTCCAAACAAGCAGTCAAGCTCTCCCTCATCCTCTCCCTCTGTACCACTGAGCTACATAAACACCACCATCTGCATCTGATCAAAATTAACGCTGCACACACACCCTCCCCTCCCCTCCCCTCCTGCCTATTTGCCTTGCTCTCTCTTTTTCTGTCCCTCTTATTCAACCTACACAGGCTGATCCTGAACACACCACCCATCATCATCATCTCATCACAGCTCATGACAAACCATGCATCACTGGTACATAAAGAACGATACAGACAACGAACAAACCAACCCAACCAAACCGTCACGCCTTGGCGTAATTGTTGCTGATACTTTAGGGCTGAAGTATGCGTGTTCCATTAAGTGAGCGGAGCGAGCTGATTGGCTGAGCTCGTGGCCCCTCGGAATAGCCAGCCTGGCCGCCAGCCAGCAGCTCATTTCCTGCCGGCCTGAGAGCCTCCAGCCGCTCCCACTGCAAATGCACTTCCTGACTATGTATAAAATTTTTATTAATGGCCAGGAGTGCATCAGCAAGGGCGAGAGAGAGAGAGAGAGAGAGAGATGAAGTTAGGGGACAGACAGCATTAAGTATGATTGAGGCAGAGAAGAGAGAGAAAAACCATGGCCATTTGAGCGCATCTTTAATCCAGAGCAGATCCAGTCATACGTCACTTTGCATTATTGCACAATCAGATAAGGTGAAAAAGGCGGAAGCGATGCTGTCTCAGAACTAAAGGAGCAAAGGAAGCACTTCAAGACACCAAGCATTTCCAATAACACACACCAAGCAGTGTATCACAACTTCAGAGTGAACCCGACCGACAGAAGGAGACGGCGATAAGATTATTCACCTCCACCACTTGAAAGGTCAAAGGCTGACGAGTGGAAAAAGACAAGCAGCAGAAAAATGGATACATGGGAAATGTCAGAGCGAGTCTCAGTCCCCTATCAGAGTCGAGATTGACAATCTTTTACGACAGGAGTACAGAGAAGAGGGTGAAGGAGTAGGAGACGGAGACAACGAACGAGGAAGAGACAGCTCGAGAGAGCTACTGATGGATACATTGTGCTCAGTTGCTTTAGTTCAGGTTTGATGTTGTGTGTGTCCAGGGGGATCTTCAGTGACCCTCAACAGGGGCCCTAGTTATAGAGGTAAAGGGGTCGACAGGGGCCACTGAGTAGAGGTCCCCAAGACTCTGAATTCCTTTCTGATAGATGGGGGATGGCACACAGCTTCGACCTCATCGCATTCTTTCCCATTTCTCTGGCCCTTCCTCCCTTTTTCCATTTCAAAATCGCGACAACAACGCGACGAGCAGGTCCACAAGACACAGGCAGCTTCCTGTGAGTAAAGTGCTGTTTAATGGTAAAGCCAAAAGCATGAATGATGTAACCTAATGAGATGAATATATGCTGATGTGACAATGGAATCAATTGTAGGTGATCCGATCAGGCCTCTGTGAGAGGAAGCCGTGGGTGTTCTGCTGGCATGATATGCGATTATGAATATTAATTATTGAAGTGCAGTGCGGAGCAGAGAAATCCGAACCTGGAGAGACAGCACTTCTCTCAGACCACTCACTCTCTCACTATCTGCGCTTCTCACTTTCTCTGAGAGTGCAGTTTAGATCAAACCCTCTAACAAGCCTCAAAGCTGACTGCTTGTCATGTGTGTAAGCTTGGATAAAGAATCACACATGATTCCAGACTTTTAACCAATTAGTTTGGCACGGTGGTGTAGTGGTTAGCACCATCACCGCACGGCAAGAGGGTCCTGCGTTCGAGCCCAGTGGCCGACAGGGGCCTCTCTGTGTGGAGTTTGCATGTTCTTCACGTGTCTGTGTGGGTTTCCTCCAGGTGCTCTGGTTTCCACCACAGTCCAGATTAGGTAAAATACCCAGCCACTGGGGTTGTACAAGCCAGTGCATACTTAGTGCCAGTCCCAAGCCCAGATCAATTGAGGAGGGTTGGGTCAGGAAGGGCATCTGGTGTAAAAACCTGTGCCAAATCAAATATGCAGAACAAATCTGATGTGGTGACCCCTAATGGGAGCAGGTGAAAGAAGTAGTAGTATCTAATATTCTGTACTTGTTTTTCTAACTCACTTTTTGGGGATATAAACTGCACCATCACGTTTTCATCCAGACCAAAATCTTGCAAGCGAAGTCTCAAGTCTCCAGTCAACATGCGACTTGATTAAGTCCATATGGTGCACACATGGTCCAACAACAGTGAAGAAAGGGAAAGATGGCTGCATGACAGAAGTACAGGTATCCATCTCAAATATTGCATCTTATGTCTCATTATGACTGTTGAAAGGTCCTGTGCGCATCTGAACCAGAAGGTGGTTAGGAAAGCTTTACGTCCAGGGTTTTACAACATGCTAAGGAAATGTTTCACTTGCTTGCACAAGCTCACAGGAGTGCACATGACCTCATTACGAACTGGTTGGTTCGCTTTCAGGGGCCAGAGTCATAATTTCAAGCTGTGGGGTCTGCTGTGCCACAGTGACCTGGCACTGGAGGTCCTGCCTGATTGGTGCATGAAGAAAGGGCCTGTCAGTGACCTCAATAAAAGGCAGAACTCTGGTCTGTTTGGACAAAATGGGGCTATCAACAATACTGGCTGCATAGTCTGTTGGATCATCCATAACGTATACTGGGCCAATCATATCCAAACGCATCCTGGCCCACAGCCTCTGTCTCCATCATGTCTGTGAACTATACTGGACGAGGTGTGTGTTTGTAAAACCCTGCTGTAGGTGTCCCAAACTGACTGGACCACCTTGTTGTGAGGTCACCAACATCTGGACACAGGTTTGTTGAGAGACAGTCCATTTGTTGTCTGACTGCAACAGTAATGAGGAAGCACTTGGACTCAAAGTGTGCACCTTCCCAGTTTCAGAGCTTGCTTGACCAGCTCAGGATTGTTTGTGGCTCTTTAGTAGCTGATGTAAAACACCTCCGTAGTATTGTCTCTCCACACTGTTAGCACTTTTAAGGTGTCATGGAAACGTTTCAGCGTTAGCCACATAGCTTTCATTTCAAGGATGTTGATATGCTGATAATGAGCCTTGTTCTTCCAGCAAACTTTCTTTGAAAATGTCTCCATACAGCCTTCCCTTTGATAAGGCAGGTTGGTGCTAGAAGAGGAGGAGTAGCCACAGGATAGATGAAAAGGAAATTGGCTGGGCCCCTGAGTATTCAGAGAGCTCCTGATGTGTCAAAATGCTGGAATTCTGCTATCTCAGCAACGTCTGAGAACATGACCATAGATGTTGTTGCATTAATAACGACTTGGCCTCAAACAAAAGTTGACTTATGCTACAGACTAATACAAGGTAAACTTTTAGTGTAACCACATTTTAGGCAGTTGAGAGTCGACAACTTGGACCAATCCAGCATACAGTCTAGCAGCTTGTTTTGAGTAGTTTTAGCCACACTCAGAAGAGGTTGCATCCTTAGCCAGGGCTGCCAGGTTTCTACTACATCTTTAAAAAACCCACACCTGAAACTAGCACAAAAAATTTCAGACACTGAAAGACAAAGAAATATATTTTCTTCTTGAAACAAGGTCACCATGGTGCATATGCATTTCTAAATTCTAATGTACAATATTTCTAATATCGGCACCATCAGTCACAGGTGACCATGGTCTGTTCCTGGAGTGGCTAATTGTCGGGGCTGGTGCAGCTCCTGTTATGGTTGTACAGGCCGATACGGGACAGACGTACTCTGCCACAATTACCACACATGTAGACAGGGTCAGTAGGTACAGTCTGTTTGTTCTTTCGGCATTCTCATAACCAGTAACTGCCACTTCCCATGTTGTGTTGCCGTTTCCCAGCGGCACTGGAGTGTCCTCTCCAGGGCCCATGGCCCAGGCAAAGGTGTTTAAGTGATTAGGGGACAGGCTATTGCCCATGTAGCAAGTCCCCTCTCTCCACTACACCAGCGTGGTCCAAGGAAGAAGCAGGAGCCAATGCAGCTTGGCACTAGTGTAGTCGCAGGTTTGATTTCGGGGTTTTCTTTCCCCTAGACAGACTGCCTTCCAAGGCTGACAAGCTCTGTCTACCCGTGACGAGCTCCGTCTACTGTACCTGTGATTTCTAATGTAATCCACTTCCCTCGCCCAAACTTTGCAATATATCTTACAACAGAAATGGCTCTGGCTCTGTACATCACAGACACACTGTCTGTGCTTACACTTTGCCATAGCCTAATGGTTAAAGAAACAGCTTTGGGACCAAAAGGTCACCAGTTTGATTCCCTGGACCAGCAGGAATGGCTGAAATGCCCTTGAGCAAGACACCTAACCCCCAACTGCTGCTCTGGGTATGTTGTCCATCCCTCTGGATAAGAATGTCTGCTAAATACCGGTAATGTAACATGTATAGAAATGTATTAGATTTAATTTCTGATTGTTTGCTATAAAATAAGATCTTGGTGTAGAGGATTTTTAAACTAGCTCAATTAGTTAAAAAAAATGACAAGCCTGAAAATCCTGTCATTAACTAACTTGTCCATTGCTCCTCCCTTGATCATGGGGCAGCGTGATACCTGCCCCAGTGGGCCTCTATTAGGATGTGTTGCAGTTCCCATTTTTGACCACTAGGTACATCTATCCATCCATATACTGTTTTATCTATATTGTTTATCCGTCAGGGTCTTAGGTTAATCTGGATCCAGTCCTAGCTGACTTTGGGCGAGAGGTGGGGTTCACTCTGGGCAGGTCACTCATCCATCACACCCACATTTACTAGATACAATAATAATCCTGTAGCTAAATGGTGCAGTGAGCACGCTGCATCTGGAAAAGTGGGCAAATGAATGGAAAATCTGCTTATTTCTGTCAAATAGCAATGGTTTTTTTAGTCATTTCAAAGAGTATCAAAGTATATTCTAGAGTATTACATATTCTAACAGGATACATCGCCGTTGTTAGCTTAAGTGGCAATTTAGCTTGTGATTTTAGAGACTTTACTATACCATATATAACCTACAGGGCTGTGATGTGAAGTAGGAAAGTTGTTCTTTCCTGAAATAGTGATTGTCTAGATTCGCTTTGACATGAAGATTCAAGCATTATTGCTATTAATAATTAAGTTATTCCACAAAATCGAGTCGTACATGAGCTGATAGCCGACGAGGCACGTAGCACCGAGTCGTCTATAAGCCATGTACAGCAAGATTGAGTGGAATAACTGTTTTATTCTATCCACATTGAGAAACAGAGCATTTTTATTTGTTGCAAATTCAATAAATAAATAAAAGGTTTATACAAAAAGTCAGACAGAATCATTTCCGCTTAGAATGTAAACAAACGGGCGAAATGACAGGAGCAATTTGTGAAAAATGTGATGATAATTCTTGAAAAAAATGCATCCTTACTATCAAATAATTTCATTCCGTATTTTATTGCGCCCTTTTTGTATTTTTTGGGGTTTTGTTTTCGAGTAGAATTTTTATTTCGTCCTCGGTTGGTTCAGCAACATACTCCGCCATTTTGTTTTTCTCTACTCATGGTATATGAGCTAATATCCTAGTAGTAGCCAATCAGAGCCTGAGATTGCTCATATCCAGTGAATGTGGATAGAGTGACAGTAGATGTCATGTATCCGTATTTTTACAGAATAACATGAGCTCCAGGTCCTGTGTGGAGTGTTGCATGTTCTCCTCGTATCCATATGAATTTCATGCAAATTCTTTTCAGCGCTCTAGTGTCTGTGAATTCAGTGCTTTATATTGCTTCTAGATGTAAATGCGTGTGTTTGTGCGTGCGTGTTTACGATGTTCTGCAACTGGCATCCCATCGAAAGTGTTTATTGAAGACAAATTGATGAAGAAAAGACTCTTTCAAAAAGTCTATCATCTCCACCGTTGCTAATGTAGATTTATTAATTTTTTTTTTTGCATGGATGTCAGTTTAAATGATTTCAGAATATGCAAAATATTTTCTGAATTTAGAAAATACACACAGAAACCACAAACGTACCTGGGATTTTGAGAGAACTGTCAAACCTTTTTGTTCTCTCGGACAAAATTATTCCATTCATTCATCTCTGATAAGCACTTAATCCTAGTTAACGTGGAGGTGGATCCGGAGTCAATCCTAGGAACACTGGGTGCAAGTTGGGAATACGGTACACACAGCTCACCACACACACCCCCACAGAGAGGCAATTTAGAATTGTCAAGCCACCTATTGCCTAGTGACGTTAATAAATATTAGTGGAAACTGGGGAAAACTGCCAGAGAGAACACTTGCAGACAAATCCTGACACACACACACAGTGGAGACACACTGGTGAATGTTGTGTGTGGGGTTGGAGGGGTGGTGTTCATCACAGAACACATGATTAACACAAGAGAGAGGATTGCACACACACACACACACACACACACACGAGCATGACGAAGCATGAGCAAGAGACAAGGTTGAGAAATAAAGCAGCTTTATGACTTCCTATCGAGTGTGTATATTCCTGAGAAGTAGTGCACTGTTAGACTCAGATGACAGAACAATAATGTGAGTGAGCGAATGGGGGGGAGAGAGAGAGAGAGAGAGAGAGAGAGAGAGAGTCTGTAAACCCAATATCCTCTGTGGTCCCAGGGGCAGTGAGTGCATGGCCAGTGCAGGAAGAGAGAGGCTGCATTATCCACATCAAAGCCCCGAATTATCAGCCATAATCAATGCCTTCCCATTACTAAGCCTGCTCGCCTCTCAACTCTACTCATACACTCCTCTCCCACAGTATAGCACACACACACACACACACACACAGTAAAAGAGGAAGAGAGAAAGAGACAGAGAGCTTGACTAAGCAAACCTGACCTCATCAGAAGGGGAGAGAAATGTAACGATGGGTGGAGCACCATCGGATATTTCAGGGCTTGTTGAATGAGCATCTCAAACATATGATCTGAACATCTCGGCCTACTCCAGGAAGTCCCTTCCGACTACTGTGTATCTCTCTCTACATACTGAAGAAGGTCTGCACGCAGTACAGTAAATATTTGTATACATACGACTAACTTTGGAGCTACATGGAAATGGGAGTCTGGCTGACATTCTGTGAATGAATCAAAATGGTGGCCAACCATAAGTGCCCTTCCTGTCCTGCCTATAATGGCCTCATTCATGCAGAGAGGAAAGCTTTCGCAAAAGGATAGAAAGAAAGGAGGAATGTGTCGCCCCCTGATGGACAAGAAGCATAACACTATACATATCACACTAAAGCCAAGAAGCCCAAGCACAGACTTGAGCACACAGTGAAATTTAACCTCTGCATTTAACCCATCTCGAGCACTGAACACACACAAGTGAGCAATGAGCACACACACACATCCCTATGGGGGTTAGGTACCGTGCTCAAGGACACTTCAGCCCTGGCTGCCCCCATGTTAACCTAACCGCATGACTTTGAACTCCAGAGCACCCTGAGAAGAACATGCAAACTCTACACAGACAGACCCCCATCGGACGCCAGGTTTGCACCCAGAACCTTCTTGCTGTGAGGCAACAGCGCTAACCACTACACCGCCCCAAAATACCCAGAGCAGCCTGGGGACCAGTAGGGGGTTAGGTGCCTTGCTTGCTCAAGGGCGCTTCAGCCATTCCTGCTGGGCCAGGGAATCGAACCGGTGACCTATTGGTCCCAAAGCTGCTTCTCTAACCACAAAATGAGTTACAAACTAAAAGAAAACTGAAGCATTTATGAACAGATTCTGTGCGGATCATGAAAATGGAATAATATAAAATTTTTCGCACCCTAATGATGCCACCTGGAGGTCATTTTTTTTGTCCTGGTAAAAGCGGTCTGGATTTGCAGCCCTGTAATAATGGCTGTATAATACAATTATAACATGATAGCACATAAAGTAATTTGATATTTATTATTATATTAATATACAAAAATTTTTGTATTTGTAATTTGTAATATTGCCACTCAATTAATTTGGATATTTCAACTAACAAATAAATTAATTAATTATTTCATCAAGCTTCTGTTTATAGTTTTGCCAGCTGGAAAATAACCCCACACCCAGTTTCTACTCAGCCCCGCCCCTTTTCCCTATAAAAGGCAACTCGTGGCACTTTATGCAGTCCAGCAGATGGAGAATGATCAGGAAGTGGAAGGACTGTCAATGTTTTTATTGATCTTAATATTGCAGTTCACCTTGCAGGCAGCAGAGGGCAGTGTAATAAACCTAAGCAGAAATCAAACACGATTATGGACAGCAATGAATGTTCAAAAGAAAATGGCTGAAATGAAACAGACAAACGTTTCCACAACAAACATTGATGTTACACTGTACAAAATTCAGAAACATGGTTACAGCAGATTTAGTCATGAATGCAGCAGTAGTACTTTAATCAGATCCCAACTCTGGAATAACGGCGTCGATGGTTAGAAGATTTTCCTCTTATAATTTTTCAAAAATCTGTTCAGAGTATTACAATCATCATCATTATCATAATCTTCACACACTGACAGTAAACCTAAAGAAGTTAAAGATTAGCCATGTCTAATATCTGTTTACGTGTGCAGATCTAGTGCACGACTACACTGACCAGGAACTTCAACAAGAACACCTGTAGATACAAAAAAAAAAAAGAAGAAGAAGAACATCCAGTGAGAAAAAGTTCCGTGGACGGAAACGCCTCACTGACGAGAGATGTCCGAGGAGAATGCTCTGACAGGAAGTTGAGCTGCACTGACTCAAATAACCACTCTGGACATCCATGGTGAGCAGAAAAGCATCTCAACACACAACCATGACATGGATGGGCTGAAGAGTAGAAGATCTCAGCAGGTTCTGCTCCTGCCAATGATAAACAGGATGCTGATGCTACAGTAGGCACGCACTCACCCAAACTGGACACGTGATGTCCAGTTTTGGTGAAACCATCCTCATTCAGATGTTTGACATGAACATCTGAAGTTTCTTCATTTCTGCTGCTACATGATTGGCTGGATGGAAAACTGAAAAGCTGAACAAGCAGATGTTCTCATGAAATCGGCCAGTGAGTGTATGTTACTGCGTATTACAGTGTGTGTGTTTGGTTCTTCATAACTGCAGCCTTTCAAAGCAACATCACACCATTTCAACGTTTTATTTTACTGGAGAAAATAACGACAGTGTTGTATGAAGTCTTGGGTTAGGACACGAATCAGAGGATTATAGTTAAAAATGCATATTAGCTGCCATGTTAGGGTTTAAAAAAATTTTTTTTAAATAAAAATAAAAACCCTCTCATGCTTTATTATTCAATACACCAATGGTTTCCTCAACCCATATATTCTCGTGTTTTATTTCTCATAGTTGATAATGGTTGCATGCGGCAACAAGTTTAAAAAAAATTAATTAAAAACTCTCCCCTGCTGTTACAAAGCAAACAAATCCCATCACCGGCTTGCATTCACACACATGTACGCTGCACCCCATTCTACAAAGTTCTCCAATAAAGAAAGTGTAAAATAACACATCAGCTGTAACTGATGAAGCAAAGCTACGTCCTGACGTCAGACATCACCAACATATGACTACAGTACTGTCGGTGCTGAACAGAGGCTGGTGGAGTTGTGGTGGCTTGAAAAAGTGTGAAGCAACGCGAAGCTGCTACCGCATTTTAAACGCATCAGCACATAAATCTCACGTCCTGTTGACTCTGAAGGCTGGAACCACCACGACTCTACTAGAGCTCGGAAATACGGACAAAACACATGCAAGGAAATGGGAAGTGGGAAGGATGGAGAGATGAGAAAGGATGGAGAGAGCTGATCTAGCAGGGACTGGTGCAAATTCTGGATCGTCCTCGTCCTCACTGCTTGTCTTTAGGTACAGAATTCCTGTGCAGAAAAAACAGTGATTATTACACTCCACATACAAATTTCTTTTTTTTTTTTTTTTAAAGAAATATCCCTGTTTTGATGCTCTGTATGAGTCACATGATCTACTTGCTTAAAATATTCACTGCACTGGACATCAGATCCACCGTTTGATCATCAAACTGCTGAAGTGTGCTAAAGGAATTTACGTTAACCTTCTGAACAGTAAACAAAATCTCAATACTGTCAATCGGACATCATAATTTCATGACAGAAGCAGTGATAATTTTTACTGAACATACAAAAAAGATCATCAAAAGTCATTGACTGGACAGTGTTAGTACAGTGCCAGTATTTAAAGCTGGACTGCCTTTTAGATTTTTCAAGTGTAGGTCATAAAAAGAATTTTCCCCGACACCCAATTATTTAGTGACCAAAAGCTACTGAATTCCAATCACAGACTTCTAATTTTTAGTTTGTTTGGTTTTTTTAAACAGAACAATGAATGACTAAGGCCATGTGGCCCTAAATTCTCCGCTATTTTTTCCTGCTTCACCATGACCCAATTCAAGATACTACATCATGCATCACGTGGTGGGCT
>JAODLJ010000004.1:52558314-52568471 GCA_027576115.1 Cathorops melanopus
TGGGAGGGGAAGAGGGCCCCCTAAATATAATGGTTGCGGAAACCCTGTCATCATTTAACAAAAAAAGAAAAAAAACCCACGACTCCTTGTGCGTCTTCTCGTCATGGCAGGTACGGAGAGATCGCCAACATCAACTTGGTGCGGGATAAGAAGACGGGGAAGTCCAAGGGGTTTTGTTTTCTATGCTACGAGGATCAAAGAAGCACGATTCTGGCGGTGGATAACTTTAACGGGATTAAGGTATGAACTCTTAACGAGTATAACGTTGCTTACATTACAGGTATTTAGCAGACGCTCTTATTCAGAGCGACGTACAGCGTGCCCGAAGCAGTTGGGGGTTCGATGCTTTGCTCAAGGGCATTTCAGCCGTTCCTGCTGGTCCAGGGAATCGAACTGGCAACCTTTTGGGTCCCAAAGCTGCATCTTTAACCATTAGGCCATGACTTCCCCCATGATTATATTTATAAAATGTGAAAAGAGAGCTAAAGTCATATGAGATGGTTAGTTTTGGACAAGATGCCATTTTAGTGACGCTGACCGAGAAACAAGTCGTAAGGTGTAAAGAAGCAAATGCAGTACATTTATAGCTAGCTATCATTATGCATTATTTACATTTACATAATTTTTTTTCCTTTAATAAATGGGGGGTAAGAAATTGATTAGTGCTGTATGATCTGTACTGTATATTGTGAGAACAATTTGAAAAAAAAAGTTCTTGGTGTAAAAGCTATTTAAAAAAAATATATACAACTAAACATTAAATGCAGTCAGGAAACAGAGCCGCAAACCTTGTTTGTACGTGTTAAACACTGCTAATAATGCATTCTGATAATAAATATGGTTAAAACTGTACCACAAAGGCTTTATTAACGATAATAATGCTTTATTAATGCATCAGTACATGTTACGAATCTATACAAAGTTGTTCTACATGAGGCTTTCATCCGTTTGACTCCACAGATTAAAGGCCGAACGTTACGTGTGGACCACGTGTCGAATTATCGTCCCCCCAAAGACGCGGAGGACATCGACGACGTCACCAGACACCTCCGGGAAGAAGGCTGCGCTCCCAAAGCGCCCTCTTTGTCCGAGTCGGAATCGGGAGACGAGTCTCTCTTACCGTTAAAGAAACCAAAAAAGGGTAAGTGGGTTTTAAACGTACCTGAGCAATACTTTCAGGAAGACTTGGAACGTTCTGGAGGATTCATACGTGTTGTGTGATCTGCTGCAACAGAGAAAAAAGAAAAGAAGAAAAAGAAGAAGGAGAAAAAAGAAAAGAAGAAGAACAAGAAGGAAGCGAAAGAGGAAAGGCGCGCGACGCAGACGGACTCTCCCTCCACTCCGGCTGTGAAGGTGAAGAAGGAGAAAGAGGACACGGGTTATGAGAAGTACGTCCTGAAGGGGGCGCAGGAGTCCAGAGGCCAAGAGACGAGGAACTCGCGTGAAAGACCAGAGGATCAGCACCGGCGAGGAGAGAGGGAGAGGGACAGAGAGGACGAAAGGAGGACGGGAAAGAGCAGAGACGAGGCGAGCGGGAAAGACGAGCAGCGTCCGAGAGAGCGGGAGAGAGACAGGGACAGGGCGAAGGAAAGAGAAAGAGAGAGAGTTAAGGACAGACATCGAGACAGAGACACTGAAAGACACTATAGAGACAGAGAGCGAGAGAAATTGAGGGACCGAGAATACAGACGCAACTGAGACGAGGACGGCGTATTCAATATTATTATTATTATTTTTTTAAATGATCTGCTCGATTGTCCTGTTTAGTCTTATGACATCATAACACACTTGTTTTTGTCAAATATTGTAAATAAAAATTTTACTCATCATTCGACATATAAATATTTTATTATTGATACAAATGATACAAGTGATACAAAGAGCAAAACAGATTTATGGTACTAGTACAGAAATCCCCCCCCCCCAAAAAAATAATAATAATCACATGGTGCCGTCATATAACTTCTGTCAAATAGCTGATTAAGTATTTTTGTCTTTTAAAAAAAAAAAAAATTTTACCCAAGACTGAACAGATGATGTCGCTAATCATCTCGTACCCGCTCAACAGGAATTTAACAGCACTTCTTCTTCATTGCCGCTGCTGTTAATAATAATAATTACAATCAAAGAATCTCTAGTCACATGATCACTGGGGGGAGAAATGAAGCAAAATGACACAAATATACTCTGCATAAATTAGAGAGCAAAGCTATGATTGGTTACAAGCGTGGAACATGTTCACCAATGAGGAGGCGGGGAAATGGTCCGAGCACGTAAAAGTTTTCCTGATTTTTTTTTTTTTTTCGTAACAGGACGAAGGTTGAGCACGAGCTCATGTTCAATCGCCACGCCCCTCTTTTTTTTTTTTTTTTAAATAAAATCTTACGAAACATTTTTTTTTTGCGATTACACACCAAACAAATCAACGTGATTACGGCTGTATTTCTAGGTGTCGTGTGCTGAAGAAATATTTAAGCAGAAACCTGGAGATGGGAGAACTTTGGACGTAGCTAAACCGTTCCAACTTCGGTAAACAGGACAAGGTTTAAGAAACTGGTGCGATGAAATCGGAACCATCATAAAAAATAAAAATAAAGAAAAAGAGGGGGAGGTCACTTTTTTAACCCAAGAGTTGGGTTGAGTGATACGATGAGATCAGTATCATAATGTCATGATACGTTATTATTATTTATTTAAAGTTAACATTTAAGGGGAAAAACTGACTGGAAGCAGTTCATGTTAAAATTTTGTACTCTAAAATGGTAAAACGTTTATTAAAAAATCTATTTTTAAAAATATTTTTTTTTAAAAAGCAACACAACGTATTACACACTTGCTTTTAATAAATTTTATTTAAAATGCAACACCGACTGTATTTCTGGCAGTTTGGGAGTAAACCGTTATATCGTGATGCATCTGGTATCAGAGGAAAAGCCGTAGAATCGTGATACGATATTTCCGTCATATCGCCCCACCCCTTCGATTATTAAGTTATTTCATGAAATCGAGTCGTACATGAGCTGATAGCCGATGAGGCGCGTAGCACGGAGTTGTCTATAAGCCGTGTACAACGAGATTGAGTGAAATAACTGTTTTATTCTATCCACATTCACTGGATTTTTTAAAAAAAAAATTTCACAAATTTGATAAAATCTTTAGACAAAACGTCCGACAAAATAACTTCCGCTTAGCATGTAAACAAACCGGCAAAACAACAGGAGCAATTTGTGAGAAATGCGATAATTCTTGAAGAAAAAAAAAAAATTCTTACCATCGAATACTTTTATTCCAGATTTTGTTGCGCTTTTTTTTGTGTGGTGTGGTTTTGTTTTCAAGGAGTTTTTATTTCGTCCTTGGTTGGTTCAGCAACATGCTCCGCCATTTTGTTTTTCTCTATTACTAGGATATCAGCCCATATGCTGTCAGTAGAGTAGCCAATCGGAGCCCGCGATTGCTCATATCCACTGAATGCGGATAGAATACCGTAATACGGGTTATTTTGAAGTCTGTGTGGAAATCAGTCGCCAGTTAGAAATTCAGCATTTCTATTCCAAAGCTATGATTAACGGTTTCCAGTTTATTTTATAAGTGGAGATTGAGGCTGATTTACAAACCTCAGCTACTTCATCATCATCATCATCATGACCCCACCTGCTCCCTTCATCAGAATTAATTTATTCAGGGCCTCGTCCAGTTCCATTACACTCTGTATGTCATGGCGGGGGTGAGGTGCGTGTGGTGCAGTTAATAGAGAAAGTAAACCCAATTAGTCGTGAGCTGTTCCTCCGTCTTGTGGTGCGTGAAGCCTTTACGGATTTACAGTCCATCCTTATGAACTGGTGGAGGCGTTCCTGAGGATCTTGCGTTTTCCTTCCCTCTCAGGAATAAAACAATGAAACAGACCCAAGCTGAGGTTTCACGTTTCTGAACTTCTTTTTTTTTTATGGTTCAGTCCGAGAAGGTTCCAAGTTCAAGTCTCAGGACTCTTGAAGAACCATCTTGTTCTTGATCTAAAGCTGGTTTCAGACTGCGATTTTCAGCGCTCGTGTTTTAGCACGTTGTTGCGTCTCATGCCGTTCGAGCTCCTGATAAGATCCAGGCTGGGTTCTAACAAACCGCCCTACAGCGGAGTTTCTTCCCCCTCTCAATACATGATAAAGATCCTCTAACGACACGCGATAAAGAAAATTTCATCAATCTGGAAAAGCGTACAGAAAACGGGAGTGTGCTTTAAGGACAAAAACAGTTTTGTTTTTTTTCCCTCTCCATTAGAAAATTATATTTTGCCATCAGTGCTCGTTGTGTTCGTAGTCGTCCCGTAAGTATCACACAGCAGCCCGTTTCTTCTTCTTTCTCTCTCTGAGTTTTCAGACGAGCGCCGTAACGAAAAATTTCTTTCTCAGCTGTCTGGTCACGATAGAACTAAAATGGCTGCCAATGAGCAACATGCGAAGTAAACAGCATGTGATGGTGATGAATCCAAACCGTGAGCTCGATGGATTCCTCCAAGCGATCGTACCGCCCGTGTGGTGTGACATTTGTTCAGTTCCCCATTTCACCTGCAATTAATTCGTATCTACTGTCTGATGCATAAATACTGTAGTTTTGTCTTCTCCTGTCGTACATGACCACTAACTGTATAGAGACGGTACGACATATGGAAAGTAGTAGCAGATCAAATCAAATTCTAGCATGTAACGCTGGACAGACGGCTGGAACAGTCGCACTCGCACCACGCCTACAAGGAACGAGCTAATGTACTGTGAGCGCAGGAACGTTTTTACAATGTGTGATTGATTTATTTAAATCTGCAATAGCAAAATTTAACTGTGTAAAGCCAGTTTCAGTTTCGATGAGTTGCGATCAACATTTCAAATGAATGTTTATTACAAGTCTGGAGGATTCGACAATATATTGATATAAATTGCAGGCACGGTGATATGTTTTCGAGCTTTTTTTTTTTTTTAAACTCAGAAGCAGTTGGTTCGACTTTAATGTACTGAATTTTAAAACTAAAAAGTTAATTGTTGACTTATTTTTTAAATATTGGTGTTTGGCAGAATTATGAGAATTTGTTTGATGGATCACGGCATGATAGCGGTTGCCACGGTGATAAACCCTGAAGTGTCATTTTTGGTGAAATGGATCCAATACTCAGAAGACATTATGTAATTCAGCATCACTCTGTATGTGTGGGTTTTAAGAACGTCTGGACCGCCACCACCTTCCACACCGTATTATCCAAAAGGCTCTAATTTGGATATCGAGTTGCCATGACAACCCCGTGATTAGAACCAAACCGTATTTGGAAAGCAGACACTGACTGGAGCAAGACGAGCTCACGGCATAAACATGAACAACACGAACATTTCCTTCAAGTCTTGCACAACATACAAAATCCATTAACACCCCCCCCCTCCCAAAAAAAAAACAAAACACCACCACACAACAAACATCTGGATAGCAGATTGAAGGAACATTTACATATTTAAATAAGCGTGACAGAAAGACAAGGACGACTCATGAGGCTGAAGGAATTCAGGCTTTTGCTGAACTGAAGACCACCAGGGTTCCAGAGATCGATGCAGTCCACTTACAGATGTTCAACATCACATCAGAGGTATTTGTGTAGAGGTTCAGGTTGCATGTGGGGTGCTTTTTTTTTTTGTCGTCATCTCGGCTACTGCTGTGGAGTTCTGGAGGTTTTATAAAGCATAAATTTTACAATTCCCCCCCCAAAATGCCATTTTCTTTTTAATGACTAAGGCTCTTCGAATTCATTGGGTTACAGACCTGAAATTCCGCCCTGTTGGGCTCGGAAAGGTTCGGGTTGTAGACAATAAGGCGCTGTAAGGTCGAGTTACCTAGGAAGTGTGGTTTAAAAAAAATAAATTAAATAAAATTCCCAAATAATCCGAGTTGTGGCTTAAAAAGCTGGAGCACAAACCAAGCTAGACTAAAACAACCCATTTAAAGAGAGACATAAAAACACAACAAATAAAACTTTTTTTTTTTGAATATGTACAGACTGTCATTGTGATCATTTCAGATCATGAAAAGAAAAAAAAATAAAATTTACATAAAAAGGAACAAACCCCAGGAAACCCTGAACTGCTCCGAGAGCAGTTAGCTAGCAGTTGCTCATTTATCGTAGCATGCAGACTCCTAAAGTTTACATGCAGTCACCAGGAACCGGACCACGAACGTACGATACCGAGCCCAGAGTACCACAGTTCGAAAACATTCAAGTATCAAGACAGTACATGAGGAGATTTATTTCAGTGACCCAGGGAACAGCTTACGGCTGGAAGAAGTTCAGCTGCGTTTATTTCGTTCACTTGATCAACAATCGGAACCTTGGCTCTGGTTTGGCAGAAGGATCTACTTGGGGACCATCGAGAAATCTTGTCTACCAAGTTCTACTGACGTACTGTTGAGACCAGATGAAGTTTCTATGGTGATTGTGGCGTGAGAAATGATAAACATTAATAAACAACTAAAAACAGATGAATATGTAAGAATTCGTGTGTTTGCCTGACAGACCTGGTGGCTCACAAGTGCAGTGAAGTTAGCTTTATTTCCACCGTGTACACCATTTTGTTTCTGGGAGTTACTGCACCCTCCGAACATCTTACCGTCTACACAGTTATGATTCAATTTGGAAAGAAAGGTCAGTCAGTCAGTGCAATATTTCATGTCACACATATGTTGTGTGAAGCAGCTGTGCTACAATTTCCGCACAACTCGTTGAAGCCCGGCTCCAGACGCCGGACCGGAGAACGTCAAGTCTTGGCTGCGGACGTCCTGTTGTAGACATGGCCACGTTCCGTACTTGAACTGGGACTGAGCTAAGCCAGACAGCGGAGTAGTATGCACAGTCATATCGTTGTCCTTGGGCAAAGCAAGATGTGCTTCTCCCGTACCAACACACCATGCTATTGAAGGACGATTATCCGTCTCCTCTGTTCAGCATCCCAACCTGTGCGCCATCTTGCGAGGAACAATTCTTGAAAAGACACGTACACGAATGTATACATCTCCCAACCGGACGTTCTTCCCAACAGACCCTCCACCGTCAAGGTCATTCCCTGTAGAGGTCAGACTGCTACCTCAGCACATGGAAATGGTCACGTTGATGCCCAGGTTGCCGTTATCAGCAAACAGATGGGCGATGGAGGTGTCAAAGACGAGGCAGTCGCTGTTCATGATTGCTGCCGCTACGCCGTCGTGAATAGACCGTGGCGTAGCTTCCCACGTGAGGCGTCTGCGGTTGCCGTTGAGCTCAAGACGGTAGGCGAAGTTCTCAGCCTGTTTGCGAGTGCCGATGAGGAGCACGATGGCAAAGAACTGCTGATGGCCTTCGTACTTCTCCTGCTTCTCCAGCACCAGCATGAAATGGTGGCCAAAACAGGACTGCATCATGACCCAGTCCACCGCGCCGGGCAGATTGATGTCTGTCGCCAGGAAGACGATGTCCTCGCCTTGAAGCGTGGTGATGGATTTGTGGGCGTGCATGAGGTGGGGCATGACTGCTTCCAGGGAGCCCTGCCATTTGCAAGAAGCGCCAGGGCAGGGGCAGGTGTATGGACGGAACTCGCAAACTTCTTCGTGCTCCGGTTTCTCGCTGTGGTGCAGGGACAGCAGGCACCCCGCCGAGGCGTACTACAGAGAAGGAAAGAAGGAGGCAAATAAAAACTGGAATATACTTTATACATGTTAAACCTGGAATATACTTTACAGTAGGGTAGTGGAGCTCCATGAGACACTGTATCCAAAAAACTGACTAAATAAACGGTGTGTCTCAAATCTCATACTTGTCCACCATCCTTAACAGTTTTCCTATTCAGGTTAAACATCTCCTGTAGCTTTCAACCCTACCTAAAAGCCTGACTTGCGAAACCAAACTTCTGGATATTCTAGATTAGTAAAACACTTGAACACAAGGCCATAATTTTGATTTGAGACACATTTAAGTTCATGATGGCAGAAAGCTTGAAAGAGAAACCAAGCTTGTTGGTAGGTTGGAGGTCACTTAGAAACCTGATGAACAGGGATCTTCTGGCTTTGGTGTGCCACTACTCCTGCATGCACACACACAGAGAAAAGTATAAAAGGGAAAAAACCATGGAAATGAAAAATCAGACCAGGCAGAATCATTTATAAAATGTCTACACGGTGAGGAAGGTTGAGCAGAACAAAGGGGGGGGGGGGGTGCATTGTTGAGATGAAGAAATTGGAGAGGCGGAGGGCGGGTAGATGAAGGATACAGATGACAAATCAATCAGTGCCAAGGGAACCGAGAGGGAATACGAGTCCATACATTAGTTATAGTGCCAGAATCAGTAGGTCCATGTCTGCTACATCCTACACCACATGCAAGTCTTGTTCCGAATTGGGTCATGAAAGGTCAACTCCTTATTCTCTAAAATGTGGATGACAGGAAGCATTGTGAGGAAATAGGAGTAGGATGGACCAGGGCAGTCACCTGAAAACGAATTACTCTGGTACATAGCAAGGCTCTTTCCTTAATTATTCAGGCAGGAAGGACTGGTGAAGGTCAAATATGAATGTTGCACTGCCTTTCGCGGAAATGCAAGCACTGCAGAAGTCTGACGCTCCCCAAAGTCACGGTGCACATTTCAGGCAACAAATACGACAGGACTGGACTCAAGGATCAACAAAAGCTGCAAATCCTGCAATAACCTGATCTTTTTCCCCAGGAATTTCATCAGCTTAGAGCGGTCACACACAAAAAAAAAAAAAAAAGAGCTGCTATTCATTGGGTTTAGCACACTATTAAAAATAAAAAACATGGCGCCGCAGGGAACGAGAGGACAAAGATGGATGATGGAGCTCAAGGAAAACTTGGTGATTAATGGTGGAAAATCACTAGACCTTTGGTAAGGTTTCCTCAGCGAGCATGTTGAGCCTGAGAGCTCAACAATTCACCGACAAAGGTGGTGTGCATCAAACGCCAATATACCCCACTGTCTGGTTTCATTCCACCCAAGCAAGCTTGCAATAAAATTAGACCGTCACAGACGGTGTAGCTCACTCCAGCCCCATCTCGTCCAGAAGGAACAATCTAAAGTGGGCCACCTTGCGCAATAAAATGTTGCAAGCTATATACAGTTTACTCAGTCCATTACTTCATTAATATTTGTAATGAAGCAAATCTGGGTAGAAGTTATATACATACACCCTATGTACCCCTAACTTCATGCCGGAAAGAATCAAAATCGGTGAAGAATCAAGAGAGAAGCAACGATTTTTGTGAAACGTGGATGATGCCAGACAACACATGATGGCATAAACTTATCGCCTGCCGGCTGAACGAGCCAACAATGAATCAACCCCCCCGAGTATCTCTGGCAACATTCTCACACCTGTGACTAAAACAAATCAGGACACCTGACCTGACCTTCACACTCCACACCCATGTGGTTCTTCTCAAAACTGTTGCCACAGTTGAGTAGAAGACAATTTGCCTTCACTGGAATTAAGAAGCCCAAACTTGTTCCCTAAAGTGAAAGCGAGTGCCAAGAAGACATGGTTTGCCAAGTTTGGACTTGCTCAAGCGTCTTCCACAGAGCCCTGACTGAACACCTTTGGAATGAAAACTAGGTGCTAAAAGCAGGCAACTGGACTTGCTTGAAGTTCTTGATGTTTCACCTCCCAGCCGAAAGGCTTCTTCAGTTCTGTCTGACTTGTGGGGAGTTCCAGGTATTTATCCTCAAGTGGACCAAAAGCAACTGCAAGGATCTAAGAATACCTGGAACTCTCCACTAGTCAGACAGAACTGAGTTCCAGGTATTCTTAGATCCTTGGGGTTGCTTTTGGTCCACTCGAGGATAAATACCTGGAACTGCCCACAAGTCAGACAGAACTGAAGAAGCCTTTTGGATGAGAGGTGAAACATCTTCAAGAACTTCAAGCACATCCAGTCGCCTTGCTTTAGCACCTACGGTTTACGATGACCTGAATGACTGAACTTTCACAGACCTACTTTGGAACAAACTGGAGCCTCAACATCAGAGTCTGATCTCATTCATGCTCTTGTACAGTCACTTCTCATTTTCCTTTGATCATTTCAACTTCTTCAGCTTTTTGGCCAAAGACAAAAGCTTGTCGGTCCTCTTTGTTTTTTATACCAGCAT
>JAODLJ010000004.1:52628091-52639948 GCA_027576115.1 Cathorops melanopus
CACTGTGAGATCACAATTTTTCCCATTCTGATGTTTGAACATCGTGAACATTAACCGAAGCTCTTGATTTGTATCTGCATGATTTGATGCATCGGGCTGCTGTCGAGGGATCGGCTGATTGGAGAACAGCAGGTGGATGTAGGGGTGTTCCTAATAAAGTGGCTGGTGTGTGTATATAACTGACATCAGCTTGAGTGAAAATCTTTTTAAATATTTACAGTTTCAAACTGTTGTTTTTTTTTTGTAATGACAGTGTACACTCGAGCTACATGGACTCCACACGTTTGTGCAAAACCTTATGATCCATTTTAGATCAGATCCCTGATCAGGAGTGTCGTCTGATCACACGCTTCAGTAGAAGAGATCAGACACGAGGAAAATCTGATCAGTTAACATTCTCAATGTAATGCATTTATATCAGGATCGAGAAACAGTCTTGAATGTTAAATATTCAGAATATTGAATGTTTACATTCTGTTTAAAATAGTTCAGAAATTCTAAAGATTTATATTTATTTCCAAATTTAAATGACAGGTTCTCTGTGTGATCTCAGAAATGCAGTATGGATCACTTTCCTGCACAAATTTATTCACACTTGAGGATTTAAAAAAAAAAAAAAAGAATTATTATTATTATTTAGAATATACCATTATGTCTGAAATCTGATTCGGTCTCATGATCAAATATTAAAAAGTAAATGGATTGTGACTTATTTTTTTATTTATTTTTAAAAAATCTTCCAGTGTTCAGCATTCAGAGTCATATTTTTAGATAAAATAATTTTTGAACATGATGCAAAGAGGTAAACAAGATCCATCTGTCTAAACTAGTTTCAAACAAACAAACAAAAATTGATTTATTTAAAAAAAAATCCAAGGCATTCAGTGAAATCTGACAAAAAAACTTCTTTAATAAATTAAAATTTATTAATTTTTTTATTTATTTATCTTAGGAAGTTAAAGATTGAGTGACAAATAGTCTGGAGATCTGGAGTGATTTGGAGGTGATTTTTAATTTTATTTTTTCCTAAATTGTAAAAAGCAGACAAAAAAACCTCAGTAATATAGTAAGTTTAATATAGTAGTAATTTTTTTTTACTCAGTGTTTTGTGTTTTTTTTTTTTTTATCTCATTCGCTGTATATTTCTCTGGATGGACGGCAACAAATTCACTTCCATAATTTCTCTCGATATTTTGTCTTTTTTTCAGTGACGTTTCTGTTAAATACTGCTTTATTCTCACAGCTGTAACTCAAAAGCACTTCAACTCCTGTCTCAGAGAAATTCTTCTTCTTCATTTTTTCCTGTTTATTCAGTGGTTTATGCTTTCCACTCTGTGAACTCAGTCATTTTGCGTGTAAATGTTTTAATTCGGTTTTGCTTACACAAACGTTTACACACAGCGTTACTCCAAGTTTGACGAATGAGGCTCGTTTTTGTTTTATTTCTGACGTGGAGGTGAATTTTACATTACGACATGTGTAAACAAAGTGTGGCAATCCGTGTATCATCCATTCGATTGACGGCATCATTGGAGCTTTACGTTGATGTTGAATGACGTACAAGAAAACGTCTGGCTCCAGAAGTTGGAGAAGCATTCAGGCGCGTCCGTCCGCAGGTTTGGCCGAGACCACGAGTCGAGAAGGGAAAGGAGAAGTGCATGAGAATATGAAAGAGTCTAGAAATGGCAGCAGATCGTAACTGAAGTACATCTGTGAAGCCCACAGTGTCAGTGTGGTTACTGTAATGTCAATATGGAAACTTAAAAAAACAAAGCAATCAGATTATACAAAATTACACGCCTGTTAAACATAATGACATTACAGGCTTCACAGATTTCTCATTTATCAACCTGGACCCTGCTGTTATACAGAAAAATATAACACCAGAAATCATATTTAGACTTTCGATTGGTTGGTGCAATGAAATAGAAAGGCGGTAAATGGGTAAGTTCAGAATTTTTTTTTTTTTGTGTTCTGCGTTATTTGTTGTATATTGATTTGAATAGATGACACACAGTAGTGTTGTAGTCAAGACCACCTGAACCGAGATCAAGGCAGGGTGAGACCAAGTCAAGGCCACAAGCAGACCCGTGTGTGTGCGTGAGAATGGTGGAGGGGTGACAGTTGTGAACAGGGAAAAAAAAAAATTTCAAATTCGCACCGAGTCACGTTATCGGTCGCATTTGAAGCAGGAAATTTTACATCCAATCGCAGTAACGTTGTTAACAAATAAATCAGACAATACACAGGCAGTTTAGTGAAATCCTTCTGGCAGTTGTGGTCTTGAAATAAAATGTTGAGACCAAGTAAAAATGTGCTCGGTTCTGAGATGAGACCGAGATCTTCAAAAAGTGGTCTTGAGACGAAGACCATTCTCGAGTCCTCCAGCTTCAGTCTTAACATCGACAGTGCACTTGTTAAATATTCACGTTATTTCATGTTAAAAATGTTAGAATCATGTTGTCTGTTATCACCCAAATGAGGATGGGTTCCCTTTTGAGTCTGGTTCCTCTCGAGGTTTCTTCCTCATGTCGTCTGAGGGAGTTTTTCCTCAACACCGTCGCCACAGGCTTGCTCATTGGGGATAGATCAGGGATAAAATTAGCTCATGTTTAAAGTCATAAAAATTCTGTAAAGCTGCTTTGCGACAATGTCTATTGTTAAAAGCGCTATACAAATAAACTTGACTTGACTTAAATCTTCACCTGTTGTTAGAAACCTTGGAATACTCCCTGATCCTTTACTCAGCTTCGATCCCCACATTAAATCCCTCACCAAGACTGCTTTCTTCCACCTCCGGAACATCGCCCGCCTTCGCCCCTTCCTTTCCACTAGTAGTGCTCAAACTTTGGTCCATTCCTTCATTATGTCCCACCTTTTCATTGGCCTCCTGACTAAATCCCTTCAAACACTATGATGCGTTGAGAACTCTGCAGCAAGACTCCTCACCCAAACCAAACCGTCTGCTCATATCACCGCCATCCTGTCTCAGCTTCACTGGCTACCTGTTTTGTCCCATATTAAGTATAAAATCCAACGACTCGCCTTCAAAGCTCTCCATAACCTTGCTCCTTCTGACATTTGTGATCTTCTGACCCCTTATACCCCATTCCGCTCTCTCAGATCCTCTAGCCATAACCTCCTTGCTGTTCCCCCGCACCAGACTCTCTACCCTGGGTGGCAGGTCCTTCAGTGCCATGGCCTCCAAGCTCTGGAAGACCCTCCCTCAACCCCGCCATGACTGCTCTTCCTGTTTGCTTCCGTTCTTCAAATCTCCTCTCAAAACCTTTGTTTCATGAACATTTCACCACCACTGTATAAACTCGCCACTCTTTAGCAGCTTTTTTTTTGTGTGTTTTTGTGTTCTGTTGTTGTTTTTTTTTTTTTTTTTATCTTTGTAAAGCGACCTTGAGTTTGAGAAAGGCGCTATGTAAGTGTAACTTATTTTTATTAACAGTAGTATGCAGGTTGATAACATTAGGTTAATTACGTGCATGTCTTTCTTTCCATCTATGAGCCGATGTCAAGGAACATGTTGATTATTTACCTAAAAAAACCACAATCCTAAAATCTGGATGTCGATTATTATTTTTTTTTCTCCTTTTATTTCTGTAAATATGAAACTTGAACTCTGACATAAACAGTTCTTAGCATTCTGATCACTCCAGAGAATCCTTTTCCTTTGTGACTCTAACAGACACGCTCTTCAGGAAAGTCGCAGAGGATTTCAGTAACTCGGCTTTCGAGCTTCTCCAAGGTAAAAGTCTCGCATGTCACGAGCGCCGAGTGATTTCCCGACTGTATTTTCTGTCCACTTTCATGAATCAGCTCGTGTTTTTCAGAGGAGAAAGGAGTGAACCTGGAGAAGAAGAACTCCTATTTCTTCACCTGCTGTCATCACTGACCGAGCACCAGGACGCTGTTGTGTCGCTGTCACGTCACCTCGACGTCTCCTGCCTTTTTATTTAAAGAATAAATTAAAAACGGACTGCATTGTGGGTTATTTTTTTTCCCCTTTCCCAGTTTGATCATTGGAGTTTTTTGCGAACCAAATTTTCATGAGACTCCTCGATAAATAAAATAATAAGGACAGACTCTTCTCTGTAGAACACTGTAAACGAGGAAGAAATGAGAAGTGGATCCTGCTGTTGGCTGCATGGAAGTGATTCTGACTCCGCTTCCTGATCGCCTTTTCCCACAAACGCACACCGTGTGAAAGCAGTGAGGGTTGCGTTGGATGATCTGAGTTTACATCATGTTACACACTTACTGTTTGTTTATTTATTTGCAGTGCTAAGCTAAATCATTGCGGTTGGTTGTTGTTCCCTGAAACACCGATCAGCCATGACATAAACACTGACGGGTGGAGTCAATAACGTTGATTATCTCATTCTCATTCCAATGGCACCTGTCAAGGGGTGGGATATCTTAGTATTAGGCAGCAAGAGAACAGTCAGTTCTTGAAGCTGATGTGTTGGAAGCAGGAAAAAATGGGCAAGCGTAAGGATCTGAGATGACTGGGTCTGACTGAACATCTCCAAAATGGCACATCTTGTGGGGCGTTCCCAGTATGCACTGGTTAGTGCCGAGCAAAAGTGGTCCAAGGATCCAAAGGACAACCAGTGAACCGGCGACAGGGTCATGGGTGTCGAAGGCTCGCTGATTGATTTCGCATGGGGCATGAAGGCTAGCCCATATGGTCCAATCCCATAGAAGAGCTTCTGGAGCACAAACGGCTGAAAAAGTTCATGCTGACACCTTTCTGTTTTAGCCAGCATTAACTTTTTCAGCAGTTTGTGCTCTAGAAGCTCTTCTATTGGATTGGACCATATGGGCTAGCCTTCATGCCCCATGCGGATCAATCAGCGAGCCTTCGACACCCATGACCCTGTTGGCGGTTGACCGGTTGTCCTTCTTTAGACCACTTTTGTTCAGTACTAACCAGTGCATACCAGGAACACCCCACAAGATGTGCCATTTTGGAGATGTTCAGTCAGACCCAGTCATCTCACCATCACAGTTTCTCAAAGTCACTCCTTACACTTGCCCATTTTTTTTTTTTTCCTGCTTCCAACACATCAACTTCAAGAACTGACTGTTCTCTTGCTACCTAATACTAATATATCCCACCTAATATAATAATATATCCTACCTCTTGACAGGTGCCATTGGAATGAGATATTGAAATAATATTGGCTGGTTTTTTTTTTTTTTTCCCTCATGGTATATTAGATATATTCCATTCAACTAGCATAATATTGTACGAGTTGAAGACGAGTAGCTGAATGGAGTATATCTGATAGACCATGATAAAAAGCCATTATTATTATTATACATACACATTCCTTTCAGGTGTCTCTTTCTCTTTCAAAATTCTCTCAATCTTCCATATTTAACGAAGCAAACCTGGCAACAAACGATGTTCGTTTACAAATTGTCGCGGTCGCTCACTCGCTAGCGCGGAAGTTTTACGTCTCCGACGTGTGATGTCACGTTGTCTTGACAACCATGCAATATCGTAAACCATATTCAACGCTCGTTCTCTATTGGGCAGAGTGACGTAATACACGTCGGATATGCTAACAATATTGCATGCTACCGAACCAAATAAATTAAACTTGCTAGAAGGGAGTAGAACACGTTTTTATTCCATCGAAAAAGTATCCTGTATGTGTAATCATAAAAATGTTATTCACTTCTTCACCTGTCAGCGTTTTTTGATGTTATGGCTGATTGTGTGTGTTTAGGTCATTGATGCGGGTTGTGGAGCCGGTTCTGAATGAGCGAGGTGGTGTTTAATTTCTAACGGAATGTCTACAGAGAAGAAACGTAGACAAAATTGCTGGGAGATTAAACAAACAAAAAAAAATTCTGTGCAAAGAGTTTTTGTATTTTATGGATGTTCGTTTGCCTGCATGTTTCTGGAGCTTCCTCATTTTGAATGAGTTTTAGGATTATTATTATTATTATTATTATTAGTTGTTTTTTTACTTCATTTACATCCAAAGCGGATTTGCATCACACATCATACGTGATGTTCGTTCATGTTTACATTGCAAACATAAACCCTTTTCATTTTACTTGAAGAATTTTGTCTTTGTCGATGTGAAAAAGCGTCTTCTTGGTTGTGTTTGGACATTGTCGGTCTGTCTGTCTGTCTGTAAGCTTCAGCTTATATTATTGTGCCTGTATAGAACACACACCACACTAATGGAAAGTGTTCGCACCACACAAACAGCCTTCTGACACCCGGTGTGTGTTTTGTTCTCATGATCCAGTATTGTGAAGGAGCCTGAAATCAACAGAGCTCCTGAGCTGAGCTGCACTAAGATGACGTTCTCCTTCTAAAGGAATAATGACGCACAAGGCCTGAGACGTGTGTGTGTGTGTGTCCATCATCAGCATGTGAACGGAGCAGCAGATTGATGACCGTGCGACAAAAAACTTTCTGTACTTGTCATTTATTATGTACAAAGCGCTACAGGACAATTAAACGCTCTCACAAGGCAGCATTGTAGTATTGTATTTTCTTTCATCCAGCACAGCAAAAGAAAGCAGAGCAAAAGCAGTAGGATGGCTGAGTGTAAAAAATAATCACCATTATAAATAGCAAGCTGGCATTTTACACAGCAGGAGTAAGTACAGTGTACAAGTTAATCACATTCAGGTCCAAAGCAGTGCGATGATCAGAATTTTAAAGCGAGACTACGTTGTACGTTTGGATTAGCATGATGCTCTGCACTTCAGGGCGAGGCTGGGGTTACTGTTAGCTACAGGTAGCTACAAGAGAGCGAAACATGCAAAGACAGGCCTTCGGTTTGACTCTTTGCCGAGTCGGATGAGAGTAGAAAAATTATGAATGTTTCCAGTAAAATTTTCGCAGGGACTTGTACAGCAACCATGTAGTGAGCTTCAGGGTCTGCATGTAGTGTCACTTTAATATAGAGTTTTTCTTTCTTTACTGTACAAATATACACAGCTGTTTTATTCCTGCCCATTAATCAGTGTTAGACACTTTCTGAAACCTCTCACACCCCGACACCAGGACGTGTGAAGAGTTTTGCTTTGGGTGTAGTTCATGTTTTACCAGCAGGTGGCGCTAAACAAAGCTGTCACTCGACTTGTGTTTGGTTGTTCAAACTGCCTCTCTTACATTTGCACTGGAGTTAAATTCGCCAACATGGACTCGAAACGCTGCTGACCGCCTGACCACACAGACAGTGCAGCTTGCGTGTAAACAACGTAATAAAACAGCAGATCAAACCTGGAGTTAATCGAGAGGCTGAGTTTAAAATGTCTGACGCTGGTTTTCTATTCGTGTTATACGTGACAGAAAGCATGTAGACGAATCATTTTGAGATCATTGGAGGCCAATAACGCTCATAATACTGAGCACTGATGCTCATGGAAAGAATTTATGTTCAGCAAGTAAAGCTGTTATGATCTTGCCAGGCAGGAAGTCAACATTTTAAAAACTGACTAGTGGGTTTTTTTGCCTCTTCTTTTACAAATTCGACCCAACAATCACTAAATTTGCACTATGATACTTATGTATTGACGTCAAACTTGATACACATCTATACTGGATTTAGCAACATGACCTAAACAAGATTAGACTTGAGAGGGGAAGCTGTGGCTTAATGGTCAGAGAAGCAGCTTTTGGACCAAAAGGTTGCCGTTTCGGATCCCTGCACCAGCAGGAATGACGGAGCGAGACACCTAACCCCCACCCGCTCCCCAGGCTGCTCTGGGTATGTTGTACGTCGCTCTGGATAAAATCATTTGCTAAATGCTGTTAATATAAAGTAGACTTTATTTGCCACTTGGGAGGCCAACGTGGACAGGAAATGAGGCAATATCTGAGCAACAGCTTGATGTTTTGCCTTAAAATGTCAAATATCTGTCCTTGAGAGCAAATGCTGATGGTCCAGTTGGATTCGGAACTTCCTCTGTCGCTAAGGAGGGGCGGGGACAGAAAGTGCTTGGCCCCCTTAATCGCTGCTTGCAGCAAAATATACAGCTTTTTTTTTTTTTTATTAGAGAAAAAGCAGGCACAGGTGTCCTTGTTAGCGTTGAGATTTTGAGATTGTTTTTTGGCATTTTGAGATTATTATTTAATGTAATTAAAGAAAAACAGCCTGCACGATGTTAACCGGTGGTCCATTAGCCTCCAGTGCAAAACTACAGAAGCACAAGTGCATAAATATAAATATGACTTCCCCTCAAGTTTTAGCAGTGGGACATCGAATCCATCTATAACAATACACACTCACTGCTCACTTTATTAGGAACACCGGTATCCCTGCTTATTCCATCAGCCAATCATGTGGCAGAAGCAACGCGCAGAATCTTCCAGATACAGGAGTTTGGCTTCATTGTCGCACGTGAGCTTCTTGACTTCTCCGTGACTTCTGACCAAAACCAGACAGCTGATTGGAAAAAAACATCACCTCATTTAATGAACCTTGATACATCCATGGACACAACCTGCCTCGTGATAACAATTCGGGATGGTGGGGGTAGTGTAACGTTGTGGGGAATGGTTACTTGGTACACACAGTTGCCCCTAAATACCAGGCGAATGCCACGTTGACCTATCTTATGATGGCTACACATCTAGCATGATAATGTGCCATAACACAGAAGTCATCTCAACCTGACCATCTCAATGAACAATGAGTTCAGGGTACTTCAAGGGAAGTACAGCACCTTTGGGATTGGAATGTGGTAGAATGCGAGATTAGTAACATGAACGTGCAGCGAAAATATCAAAGGAATGTTTCCGACATTTCGGAATCCATTCCACGAAGAATCGAGGCTGTTCTGGAGTATTAGTACGGTGTTCCTAATAAAGTAGTTGTTGAGCGGATATTAGAAGTTATGCCAGCTTTTAATTCAGCTTTAAAAAGATGCCAAGCCTCCCGAATTAACATCATCCAACTCAGCAAATGTTCAAATTGTGCGTTTACTTATATTTCTGAAAAGAGTGGACGAGTTCAGACCTCATGGATGTCTTTAAGATGCTTAAAAAAAAAAAAACAAAGGAAAAGGAAAAATCCACCTGGAACGACTTTTGATCATTAACATGTGATCTTCAAGAGTATCCTCGATTTTAAAATTTATTTTGGAATGAAATTCTTGACTTTTTTTTTTTTAGCTTAAAACCTCGCTCATCAGCATGCTGCTCTATTTTCACTTGTTAGCGGTCATCTCCGTTACCCACAATGCTGTCTAACAACCTGCTGGGAGTTGTCGCCCTCCCTTGCTTCGTCTCTATCGAAAGAAAGCGATGCAGCGGTGCTTGAGTACTTCAGTCTGTCTTGCTCTGTCACCTCCTCCTTAAATCTGTCCACTCAGGTCATGCAGATAAAGTTCTAAAGCTACAACTTTCTTGCTAATATGTCATCGCGTAGTTCACGTAGTTTGCCAACTTGCTGATTATTGCTGCATTGCATTCTGGGATGCTACGAGTCCAGCGTTTGCACCAACATCTCCACTGCTCCGATGCTCCATTTCTCATTGACGTGACGTGACGTGACATGACATGAAATTTCCAAATGCTGCTGGAAAAACGGCCAGTGAGAAAATAAGCTCTTGTTTTTAGGAGCTAGCGGTGAAACCCTTACGTTCGTGATGGTTGAATTTCCGTCTCTTAGCGATAACATCGGAGTGATGGTAAATTTCTCACAAGAAAAACATCAGCTGATGATTCAACACTAGAAGTGCTAAGGAGGGTTCAGGGTGGAGTTTTTGATCCAGCCGAGCATGACGAGGTTTATCTCCGGCGCACAAACGCTGCCCAAAATTGCTGCCTTGATTAAAACCCAGGGCTGGTGATGATAAGACCAAAATAACAACAACACACTGTATTGTGTAACTGATTAACTCGACCTAGACCTGATGTTAAAAATGATCACGTTTAACACGATTTATGATCAGCAAGTACACGTGACGTTTATAAGGCATTATAAAGTCAAACAGTGGATGCACACCATCGAAGAGGGTCATGGTTCGCGTATCCAGTGTTGGTGATCGATCCTATATTTGATCTTTGAATGTTTTCCGTGCCTTGATGTTACAGTTTATGAGCAGCCATAATGTGCAAAACAAACTATTTTTCTTGGAGGGAAATAATAAATTAATCAGAAACACTGTCTTCTCTCTTAGGGGACTTTTTAAATAATCTGAATCTCTTTAAGATTTTTTAAAAAGTGGTTGGTAAAGTGTAAAGCGTAAAGTGTAAGTGCAGACCAGGCCTTCGATTGATCGAGTGATGGTAAAACAGGACAGCAGCCATTGTGATATTTTTGCTCGATGGTAGCCAACCAGGGCTCATACGGACAAGATATAAAAGTGGTGAGTGCAAAAACTTTGTTGCGAGGAGCAAAAGGGAATTTGTTCTTCAGTTCTTAGGATCGAGGTGGAGTTTCAGACGTGGCTTTTGTCCCAAACGTCAGTTATTTCCTAACTCTTTCTATTTCTTCCGAACAAACCACGTTTCGAAGTAGCTCGTTCTTCAAAGTCTCATGTTTTGCACGTCTAACTGTAAATTGCGAAGAGTGCAAATCTAAGAACCTCAGAATAAAAAAAGAATTGACTAAATCCATCAAGGTGGATCCATTTTCCTAGTAAGCAGCGACGAATTCCAGCCGCTCCTTTCCACTACGGCTGTTTCCTACGTTTCTGTAGTGAAGAAGAAAATCCCTAGTCTAATTCATGTCTAATTCATGTCTAATTCATACAGTCAGCGTCACTTTCACACCCCTTTTATCGCATGTTTCTGACTGAGTGTGTTCTTCAGCTTCATCTATAATTCTCCCATCGTCATCTTCTATGTCATCGTCGTCCTGGTCCACCGAGTTTTCTTCTTCTCCGAAGGAGGATATGGGCGAGTACATGCTGTTAAAAGCGATCGCTAGTGAAGGACTGGAAGGAGGGCTCGAGGACACGAGCAGAGCATCGGAAGATTGAGGACTGGTTTGACACGCTGGGTTTTGATAAAGTGGTAAAGCCTTCACCGGGTAGGCGTTGACGTGTTCTGGGACGTATTCACGGATCTCGCCTGGTTCTAGAGGCTCGGGTCCGCACGGATCGTGCTCGCTGCAGGACAGACGGCCGTCCAGCTTGGAGATGAAGAGCATGCCGTCGCGGTGCTCCACACAGTACGAACTGGGGCACATCTCGCAGAACGAGGCGGATTCCTGACCACACAGGTCACACTGGTGCCACGGACACTCCCAACGCCCTGCACACGCAAAACAACAACGTTACACACTTACGCTACAGGGGCATCAGCGCAGGATCGCAAAACACACCTTTTCTGATATAAGAATAAACATATCAATATTTTACATCCATGTTAGACTTTAGACATCCTTGAAGGCGTGTTTAATCAGTTTTTTTCTCTTTTCAGATGAAATATTTCAGCAGCATCCTGAATAAACATTGATATTAACTCCATACTAGTCCTTAGCTAAGTCGAACATTCATTCATAGATTTTACTTTTGCTCAAAACCTTCTCCAAAGATCGTGATGGTGCTGGGTTCTCCTGCAAGACGACAGGAAGGGGGCGGAGTTTTCAAGGTGTCAGGTAATACCAGCGAATTAAAAACACCTACACAACTGTCAGTCATTCTACAAACCCCATTTCCAGAAAAGTTGGGATATTTTCCAAATGCAATAAAAACAAAAATCCATGATTTGTCACCATGTGAATCTTTATTTACCTGATAAACATACAAAACAAAGATTTTCAATAGTTTTACTGACCAACTTAAATGTAGACTGCCTTTCAGATTTTTCAAGTGTAGGTCATAAAAAGAATTTTCCCCGACACCCAATTATTTTTGTTTAGTG
>JAODLJ010000004.1:52654722-52670415 GCA_027576115.1 Cathorops melanopus
AAAAAACATAATGAAGGCTACTGGGTTTTGGTGCAAAATTAAGAAGCAAGTGTGACAGTCAAAGTGTCCAGAAGAACCGTGGCTGGTTCTACAAGATGCTCAGTAAAGCCTACAGATCATTTCCTTATAAAACTGCACTCACTGTACCTGAGACTACTGTTTGTTTGTTTTTTAAGCAAAGGGTCATATCACACCAAACATTGACTTTGTTTCATTTATTATGGCTTACTGATTAGTGTTTATCGTATTGTTTTAATGTTGAAACGTTTAATTTCATTTTTAAGCCATTTTTGTTGACAGCATTTCTTTATATGTGCCTAAGTTTTGCAGTACTTTTGCACAGTACTGCACATCAAACCTAAACACATCTCAGAGCCAAAAAGGACATAAATCTAAACAGAGAACCAAACACATCTCAGGATGAAACGCATCCCAAATCTCAACACATCTCAAAACCAAAAGCGTAACAAAGCTAAACATAGTAGTTCAGAATCAGACAAATCTCGCAACCATCTCAGAAACAACACATCATAGAAGTCAACACACTCTGAACTAAATGCAGCGGGCCTCTCAGGTCCTTTGGGTCCGGTCTTCATCCGCTCTCCATGACCACAACTAAGCTGTTTTGTGATCAATTTAATCTCACCGCAGAGAGCCACTTAACTGTGGTGTTCTTCTCTGGATAGACTGCCAATCCCTAAACACACACACACACACACATTCCCAAACGAGCTTCTGGAGGTGGAGGGATAAGTTAACTTGTTGTCATGGCAACTGCAGGTCTTGTAAATGTGTTTTTGTTCACTTTCTCTTGCTTTGGTAAAGGATGTTTGCTCTACAGCAGTGAATGTAAAGAAAAGAAAACCACAGAACGGAGCCCAAGCCCTCGAGAATGAGCAGTGTACCGGTAATTAATTCATTAATTCCTCACTGATGTAGCAGTATGCAGTATACGGCATATGGCATCACCAAGCTCTTTGTGTTGATTGTGCTGCATTATTACGTTTGGGTAACAGTATATAAAATAAATAAATAAATAAATACATACATAAAAAAACACTTAGCTTAAGCTAAGCCAGTTATAATCCCCTATAACATTTACATTTAGTCATTTGGGCAGATGCTTTTATCCAACTGAGCCAAGCAGATCAAGGTTAAGCTCTTGGATTTTAAACTGTCTGAGCAGTAGCCTCGAGTCTGTTGTTGTTTCTTAAAAAGATTGGACTATCATGTCAAATAAATTCAACCAATTTAATCAGGAGTGTCCCTTGTAGTCTATTCTTTTGTTCTGCAAAATAACATCCTTGTACAATATTAGATTCCACTTCAATGAAATCCCATTTTTAATCCGAATTAAACCTTATTGGTTCAACTGCACAGTTTCCAATCAATCATGTCTTCAGCTGTGGTTCAATTTGACTAATAAATGGAGCTCAACTGTAACTATTGTAGTAGTGAAAATGGATTATTCATGCCTGAAGGTCAGTTTGGATTGGTTTATCAAGTCATACAGCTTTGTTTTCATTCACAGGGAACTAGGGAGAATAATATTATCCTTTTATCCTTTACAGGCACTAACCACTGATCACTTCTGTCAACTTTGTTGCAGGAGGTTATGTTTTCGCATCTGTTTGTTGCCTGTTCCCAATGTAACTAAAAAAGTAATGAACAGATTTTGATGAAATTTGGAGGAAAAATGGACCAAGGATCAATTGATTAGGTTTTGATCCAAATCTGGATATGTATGTGGATCCAGGATCCAGATATGTCTACAGATCCAGTATTTTTTTTCTCTTTTCCCAACTTAACTCAAAAAGTAGTGAATGGATTTTGGTGAAATTTGGTGTACAACTTCAGTATTATCCTAGGTTCAAGGAATTTGATTTTGATGTTGAGACTATGTGGCTTGATGGAAGTATACACTCGACCTTGTGCCCTTCTAGTTTCTGTTTGAATCAGAAATATTGGTTTGTTTGTTTGCTTGTTTTATTCTATCCCCCACATATTATGTTGATCATAATATGCTCAATTGCTTTGAAGGTGGCCCACACAATATACTTATCCATATTCAAAGACTTTTTTTCTTTTTTTTTCTTACAACTTCTGCCAAATTATGAACTGATGGTTACTTTGGGAAAGTGTGTAAAAGACGCAAATGCAATGGGTTGTATCATATCTTCTCTTAGGCACCCTATTTTTTTTTTTCATACAAACTTTGTGATAGATTTCTATTTTATGACTTCTACATTACTGAATCAAGAAAAAAATCTACAGCTCATTTCCTTATAAAACTGCACTCATTGTACCTGAGACTACTATTTTTTTTTTTAAACCAAAGGGTCGTCTCACACCAAATATTGACTGTGTTTCATTTATTGTGGCTTACTGATGTTTATAGTATTTTTTTAATGTTGAAACATTGCATTTCATGATTTTTTAAGCCATTTTTGGTCTACAGCATTTCTTTACATGTGCCTAAGACTTTTGCACAGCACTATTATAGTCATGCTGTTACATGTTTTGTTACAAAATTTGGTCCAGGATATATTCTTATGCCACAGGGATGTAGTATAAGAGGCAGGGATTCTTGAATCTGATAGGTTAAAATTTGTTGATTGATTTTCTATAACAAGACATTAATTCTGGCTGCAATTCCATTCACATTACTATATTAGTGCACTCATCCTAATAAGTTGTTGTTTATATATTAACAAACAAACAAACAAACCCTCATGGACAGGAACTTATCTGGTGGACCCTATCCATAATCTAAAGCTCATAATAAATAGATTAATACATGCTGATATTTAACAAAGAAAACCATATAATTATTGACATAGTTAATTTTCTGTAAGAAAATAATTATTTAACATTTGGGAAAGGACTCTCTAGTGTCAGTGCTTCAGTTATGACCGACAGACAGACATAGATAGATAGATAGATAGATAGATAGATAGATAGATAGATAGATAGATAGATACTTTATTCATCCCAAAGGAAATTAACATCAACCGTGATGTTATTAAAAATTGATTCACGGATCCCTGGTGATCGACTCAACCATCATGACCACCATAATTATTTAAATTGTTTAAATTTAATGGTCACTGATAATCGTTCCATATACATGAAACATTTAAACCTACTGGAGTTACTTATATTCACTTGTTTGACTGAACGACTAAGACCTTTAAAAATGGACGGGTTGTTCGGGTTGGTGATGAAGCAGGCGAGACAAGCGTGGAGGGAGCAGCGGAAGCCTCGGTGTAAGGGCACTGTGAGGGCCTGGCTGGCAACACACTCTCCATGGTAGAACTTCCCGCAGGAAGGAACCATGCAGCGCCTCACGTCGTCTCCCAGCTTCTTACACATGAAACATTCGTGGATGCCTGGAATTCAAACACACCTCTCAGTTCGATCACCATGTACAAGCTGTAATGAAAGGTAAGTCACTGTTGTGGTGACGTGTGCGTGATTATGTTAACGCCCACCAGATGTGCACTGCTGACACAGAAACTTCCCGCCTGGAGCCTCAGTCAGGCCGACACATTGTGGGTGGAATGTACTGCAGCACTGGCCTTCACACAGAAGCAGCTCTCCCCGTTTCTCACAAACCTACGCAGACACACAGACGGGTCACACGGTCCTCAGTTTAACACGAGCAAAGATGGAAACTATTCACAATGGTTCTAGCTACAGTTAGCTGTTCTGGAAAATGAACTGTTTGACAAAGTTCCTGAAATAGCACAATAATAGCAGATAACTGTTCTAAAAATGTTCTTATGTTTGCTATTTAAGCTTCGTCTTCATAAAGCCCTCAATCACATCACAACTCCATACCTTCTATATGCCATGGAAATAATCATGACCTCTTTTGAGTGACCAGAGATGTTTAAATATGTCACTATTTGACAGATATAAGCCAATGTTACGTTGATCTGCTTGTAGTGAGGCGTAATCAGACCCACTGAGCTCCATCGAGTAGCTATAATTGCACCTAGTGGTTGAAAATAGGAACTGCAACAAGCGTTACTGGAGGCCAGTTTGGGCAGGACTCATGTTGTCCCATGCTTGTTCTCTAGAGGTTTTCATTGTATGAGAAGCAGATGAGAGGACAGTTAATGCCAGGGCTGCCAAGGTCATGGCTTTTATCCCAAATTGGGATACTTTAAATACATTCAGCAGCCACCAAGTTCTTGTATTTGTCGCAAATAATTAGAACAAGAAGGGCACTCAAAGAGCGTAGACCTCTGCCAAGGACAATAGCCGAGATATGCAAATCTGCAACTATAAGGGCATTCATTAGAGTCCATACCTCCACCAAGCCAGATATTATCAACAGCAAACTCAAATCATTTGAAACTCGGACCAAACTCAAATCACTTGAACCTAAAGCCGTCCACCAAATTTCATCCAAATCCGCTCAGTACATTTTGAGTTACATTGGGAACATATAAAAAAATCCGGGATCCACATATGTATCCGGATTTGCATCAAAATCTAATCAATTATTCCGTAGCCAATGGCTCACCTTTCCTCCAAATTTCATTAAGATCCGTTCATTACTTTTTGAGTTATGTTTGGAAAAAACAAACAAATGGAGGCAAAAACATAACCTCCTCCAATGAAGTTGGCAGAGGTAATTATCAGAATTATGTGCCTACGTGTAGAACCCAGAGGACTGCTGGCACCCGTGAGCATAGATTGTGATATGGAGTAATCAAATTTCTACACTGGCAATTTTTTATCACGAGTGAACTTTACTGCCACATGATACTGGATTTTAAGATGTACAGCAAACGCCGGATTTCTCAATATTAGCGAAAGCGAAAATAAATCTGTGGATCCACCCGTGACTCGGATCCGCTCCAAAATGTAATGGGTTCTTCTTCGGCCCACGCTACACCCAACGCTTCCACCAAGTTTCATGGAAATCAGGTCTTTAGGTTTTGTGCAATCTGATTTACAGAAGAACAAACTATACTGAAAACGTAATCTCCTTGACGAAGGTAATTAGATTGAATAAATTTCTGTGAACCAAAGCAAAGTGTCAGCACAGACAGTGTGTCTGATGTACAGAACCATTTCTACAGTAAGATGCATTGTATAAACTGCAAGAGGGAAAGGGGAGGGATTATAGAGTGGATAATGTGTATACTATAACAGAAATGTGTGTGAAAAAGAACCGAAATACGCCTCTCATTTCCAGTGGCTCAATTCTTCGGGCTAGTTTCAGGCCTTTTGTGTGTTTTTGAGAAATTTTGGAGATAGAAATTTTGCTGAAACCTGGCAACCCTGATTAATGATAGTAGCTCTTCTGTGTGCGCCAAGTCAAGTGTCAGAGACTCTCAACATAATTTTGTTTGAGGTCATGTTGCTATTAATGTCGTCCTACATCACCAAATCCTACGTCTACGTTCACAAGCCGCCGGTGTTATTACTACAAACCAATCTCAAGGGAACTGACCTGACAAACACTGTCCTTCAGTACTACGCCACTCCCTTTCTCCAGTGACAGTCTGTTATCAGCAGATTCGTTTTTCATCTCAGAGCAGTCATCACTGGGGTCAAATATCTGAATAACAAACAGGAAATATTTTAGTTTGTGGAAAACTCAAGCAGCATTTAATGAATTCACTGTTATCAACTGTAATATGTGGAAATATGGAATGTGGAACATCTGCAGAAACATTACAACCCGTGCCCTACATTAGTCTCAGTAAAACACAGACATAATATCATTTCATAATATCATTTCATAGATGGGTTTTTAAACACAGAGATGTGGAATGACCTCAGATTCCAGAGTGCATTTGCCGTCCTTGGCTGTCTCAGGGTTAAGTGCGTCAGGGTTCGTAGGAATGATATCTGCTTCCCTCTCTGTACTCGCTGAAATTGGAACATTCTCTTCAGGAGTGGGTACAGCAGGCTGCTTGCTCTTACTTTTTGATTGCCCAAAGCCTACGTTTGGGATAAAATAAGAATTACACAAAAGAAGTAACAGTGTGATGGAGCCTGGAGCTGAAATTTATTTTCACAATTCAATCCTTCAAAATAACATCAAGGTCAGCAGTGTCATAGGCGCAACCGGCAAAAGAAATTCTGGACTTGTTTTTTTTTAAAGCATATACACTGTAACCTCACTATAACGAATGCTTACTACAAACTTTCATATATAAAGAACCAAGTTCACATCCCCTGCCTTTAATGACAATGAGTCGGAGTCTTAAAAAAAACCCATCACTGAGCCATGCGCTCCTCTTCCCCCAGAGGCAAACAATAAGTAATCGAGTCCGCCATCGAGTTAACAATACGCCATAAAACAAAGACTTCACGAGCCTCACTTACATGTCAATCACTAACAATTATCAAGAACGATGATCACTGACTTCAAAAAAATCCCTTAAAAGGACTTTATTTTATGAGCTGAAAGCAGTTTTACTCCAGTCTTTACTCTGTAAACACTGTTGTCATGGCTACTCGTGAACGTAAGATACTCTCCGTCTGTCAGAAAATGCAGGCGATAGACGGATGTAATCGCTGGAAAAGTTTTATTTAAAAACACACTGGCAAACAGATCCAATCTGATCAGCGATCAAAAATCAGAGTCGAGAAACAGGCAATGGTCAGGCGAGGCACCAACAGGATATCAAAGATGGAGACAAAGGGCAAAATACAAAATACAAAACAGAGTCACAAACCAGAATATCAACAGAGTGGTACAAAAGGCTTGGTAATGTGAGACACTAGGTACAGCGTATATACTTCACAAAGTCTGTGTGTACTGAGAGCCCTTATAAGTGCACGCTGTGATTGCGCTCTACTCCAGAACAGGTGCATGGTAATTAGTCCTAATGGTGTTGGGCATGTGTACATGAGCAGCAGTTCGAGGCACACTGCTGCATGTGTACAGACATGACACTGTCAAAGACAAACTTCATATCCTGGAGCGTCTAAAGCGTGGTGAGAAAGTGCGGATTTGTCTAAAGAATACAGAATCCGGAAAAATTCAATTTAAACTTTTAAAGCAAAAGAAAAAGAGAAAAAGCTCCGAGACATCGATCATAACTGTAATCAATATGACGGGCTGAAAAGAAAGAAGCTGCGGCAAGCAAACATCGGCAAGCGTGACTTATTTCCTTTACTTCATAAATATCTAAGTGAATTAAGTACAAGTATAAATTAAACATAGTTGGTCTTGTTTTATGTAAGAGTGAGTGTTTGGTGTGACAAGTGGCTCCATTTCAGTATTCCGAATTTTTGGTATAACTAACTATTTGGAAGCCCAACAAGGATTATAGCGGGGCTACAGTGTATTTCAAATCAAAAGCTCCGTCAGTGAAACATCTACCATCTCTTCGTTAAACTGTCAACGAGACATTTAAGAACTTTTTCTTGACCTATACATACATACATAAATCCTAGAATCGTATACTACATTTAAATAATATTGGCTGGATTTTTTCGTGGTATATCAGATATATTCCATTCAGCTAGCATGATATTGAATGAGTCGAAAACGAGTAGCTGAATGGAATATATTTGATAGACCACGAAAAAAAGCCAGCCAATATTATTATTATTATTATTATCATACATTCCTTTCGGGTGTTCAACGCGTCTTTCTCTTTCAAAATTCTCTCAAAATCTTCTGTATTTACTGAAGCAAACCTGGCAACAAACGATGTTTGTTTACAAATTGTCACAGTCACTCGCTAGCGCGGAAATTTTACGTCTCCGACGTGTGACGTCATGTTGTCTTAACAACCATGCAATATCGTAAACACATATTCAACGCTCATTCTCCATTGGGTAGTGTGATGTAATACACGTAGGATAAGCGATATGTTAACAATATTGCATGTTATCAAACCAAATTAATGAAACCCACTAGAAGGGAATAGAACACATTATTATTTCATGGAAAAAGTGTCCTATATGTATAATAATTTCAAATAATGAACCAAAATCTGAAATATTGACCGACTGACCAACCTGAATGAGCAGCGTGTCCTGAAGAACTGTTCCTCTGGGATTTCACCTACCACAGAATTCGATTCCATAAATTAGTCTCCTAAGTCGAAGTATATCAGAAAAACTAAGAACTAATCCAAAATTTTAAAACCCTGTCACACAAACCTTCTTTTTTGGCGCCAGAATTGGTTCAGCTTCGATTGAACTCTCTAGAATTTTCTTGGTGGGTTTCCTTTGCCTCTTTGTGCTTAAACAGACGCCATCACCTGAAGAACACCAAAGAGTCTGTGACATATTTATAACTCGTACCAAAGGAAAATATCAACTTATTTATATTCAACAAATATAAAATATACACTTAATACTCTGATTAAGTTTTAATTTCACTGCAGTTAATTACTTATACTTCCTTTTCCTTCCACACTTCCTTGCTTCTTGTACCAATAGTCATGTCATGACCTTGAAAATATGTGTGACTTAGACGCTCTCACATCTTGCGACGCATGAGGCAGTCACGCTTGTCCAGCATTTCTGATCCACAGCCAGTGTTATTGCGTCTTTCCATCCTCTACCAACTAGTTGCAAATCTCTGTCAATTGTCTGATTCCGCTTCCTTTTTGGACGTCCCCTCTGACGTTGTCCCTGGGGATTCTAGTGTAGAACTTGGTTGGCAAGTCTTGTTGGCAGGAGTCTAACAACATGTCCCAGCCAGCTCAGTCGTCGTTTACAGAAGATTGTGGACACTGGCTATTGGTCGGTCGGAGATCTGACTTCCTCATTTGTGATGAAGTCGCTCCATCTGATGCCAAGGATTTTTCGGATACACTTGCTGTCAAAGGCATCCAGTTTCTTTTCCTGACTGATCTTCATGTGCGAAGTTGTACAAGAGGGTACAAGAGGGCAGAAAACACACTGCTGTTGTAGAATCACATCTTAGTTTAGTGAGAATTTCTTACTTCTCCAGCTCTTGCCAATCTGGCTGAATGCGGCTGAGGCTTTCCCCACGACAGTCCAGTTCTTGATCCATGTTTCCCTCGTTGTTAATGGAGCTCCCAAGGTATGTGAAGTTGTCCACCACCTCCACTTCATTCTGGTCAATGTATACACTCGTTGGCGGTGAGTGTGTCCCAGTCAGAGGTCTTTTTGGCACGGATCTTGAGGCCAGTGCTACTTTCTATTGTTCCAGGCATTTCTCCTAGTCACTCAAAGTCCTGACAAGGGTGCAGAACACATCCTGATATGGGGTACCTTGTCAGACAGCAAGAGACAGCACTCAAATATTACCAATACCATACTTTATTAAGAAGAAGAATCAGGAAGTGTTATTTGCTTCCACTCAAGTCCTGATATTGTACTTTACTCAGGATATGAATCACTCATCATTCTGATAATCTCCTCTACCGAGGGTGAGGAATGATCATGGTGATGATATCATACTCTACTGAGGATAAGATCCACTCAGAGTCTTTTGACTTTATTCTACGGAGGATGAGAATCGCAGACATGAAGGTGAAACATTCCCAGTTTTACTACTCTCGTTGCTGCTGTCAACATCTCCGCCACAAGTAGAAAGTCGACACGCAAGTCTAGGCAGTGCGTGTGGCCAGTCTTCATTTCCTTACTGCCATTAAACTTCTCTGTCTTTCATCAGAAAGACTCGTATTGCCCTTGAGTCAAGCTTTGCAACTATGAACTGCAAACTTCTCAGGTGTCAAATGGTTTCTCTCAGAACTGCATCCTCGAGCTTCCACAAATCAGATCAGGAGCCCTGTCTGGCTTGCACTGGCTGCTGGGACTTTCCATACAGCAACCAGTCATCCAGATAGGGGAGGACATACAGGACAAACTGCAGAGTCACATAAACTGCATAAAAAAAACCCCGTCTATGCTGTTTGCTTCAGCCCTCACTGCAGCCATGCAGCCTCACCGCAAGGTGACCAATAAACAGACGCATTTCCAGTTCTATTTAGGGCACAAGACAGGAGTAAGGACCTGTCTGAAACGTTCAGCATCTAGAATCCACTTCCTTAACTCTTCGAAAAGACGTAGCAGGAGGTTAAGTTGGGATTCATTAGTTATTCATTAGTAGTAGTTCATTAGTAATAAATGAACAAACGGGGAAACTCCGGTAGTTCCGAAGGAAACTGTCCTGACAGTCTGGAAAGTAAGACAGTAAAACCTATTCTTCATTTCTAAAAGCTGAAAATGCTGATAATGACTTAACTGAAACCTATGCTACAATCCATACTATGTACACTATATGGCCAAAAGTTTGTGGACACCTGACCATCACTCCCATATGCGGTCCAGGTTTCTCCAGAAAATCTGAAGCACCCAGCTAAAAAAACGCAGTAGGCAGCTGCAAAGCCGCCACAGCACGCCAAAGGTGCGTTAATGCTCGGGGGGTCTGGGGACTAGAAAATTTTTTAATTTACATGTCTTCTGGTGCATTCTCAGCTAATAAATTACTAACCATTTCCCTGTAAAATACTTGCAAAATATGTATGAAATTTTCCCCCAGATGTGTATGCATGCTTGGCTTTCTTAGTTACCCTCTGTAGTATGCTGCCTGACTCTGTAACATAACTACATATGCTACGGTGTGGTCAGGTGGTCTGGCTCAGCCAATCAGAGCACAAGAATCAATCAGCAAATATGCCGTTGCTTCCGGTCATGTTAGACCTGAATCAAAGACAATTTCGTTGTGGAATAATTGGATTTGCAGCAAATTATGGGCAGCGGAGACGATATAAATCATTTGAACATTGAAAGGCAAGTTGCTTTTTTTTTCTGGGATTGAGTAGCTAGCATAGACCGTCTGTGTAGGTGGAGAAAACCACCGGTCACCGGCGCTTGTGGACGTCTCTGGTGGTCCTTCCTCAAACTGTTTCCACAAAGTCTTAAGCACAAAATTGTACAGTATGTCTTTGTAATTATAATGTCTCCAGCATTACAATTTCCCTTCACCGGAACTAAGAGGCCCAAACCTGCTCCAGCACGACAGTGCGCCTGTGCACAAAGCACACAGCTCCATGAAGACATGGTGTATGGTTAAGGTGTTAAAGTTGGAGTGGAAGAACTCAAGTGTCCTCCACAGAGCCCCGACTGAACTCAACCCCACTGAACATCTTTGGGATGAACTGGATCTGGACCCTCCTTAACCTCATCACCCCAACATCAGTACCTGACCTCACCGATACTCAGTAATACACTAATCCCTACAGCCACGCTCCAAAACCTTTGGAAAGCCTTCCCAGAAGAGAAAAGGTTATTATACGAACAAACAAGGGATGGGCATGCATAAAAGTTATGGTTAGGTGTCCACAAACTTTTGGCCATATAGTGTATTCTTCTTGACAAAAAAATGGCTGAGGACAAAACATTTCGATAGAATTACTGAACCTTGAGATGTTTATACATCTAATGTAGTTACTCACCAGTGATGGAACAATTCTGAACCAGAAGTTGTTCCTTAAAACAATTTTCTCCGTATGGGGAGGTTTCTGTTTCCGGAGGCGGAGTTAGTGTGTCTACAGCCATAACCTGATTCTCTTGACATGGAGTATTTTCTATCATGGGAGGAGTCTTAGACCTCTCTTCAGGGGGAGGAGTCTGAATTTCTGGTAAGGGGTTCGGCACAGGTTGTATTGCTTCTTGATGTTGCTGTATGCCTGAAGATTTCTCAGTGATATTGTCGGAACGATTTTTAATAACCTGGGAAAGACAATTTATATTTGGTATAGAAAAGAATCACAATATTAAAAGCAATAATATGTTAAACAAACAACAACAACAACAACCCCGACCTTCTGCAAAGATTCCGGTTGCTTTTTTGCTTTCTTCTTCGTGGCAAATATGTGATCGTATTCCTCCGTCCACTCAATGAGTCTTTTGCTTGGCTTTCGGATACGTTTGCTCTCTGGCAAAGACAAACTCAGAGTCATGATAAATAGACAAAACTGTTAGGACCTAATTACATTTCTTCTCGCACTCATCTTACCTGTGGGGAAACTAGAAACCTCACAGGTATTCGGAGTTATGTTGGCTGTGTTTATGGATATGTCTTTTGCTGATGCTGAAGATGAAGTTGTCTTTTCAGCACCAGGCTCTACATCCCTTTTCTCTTCTGAAGGCAACATCTGCGGATGTCCTGGTCCTTGGTCACTTCTGAACTCTGCCTTCTGCGACACCTTTTCATCGTCCTGTCCAAACTTCTGCCAGCGTTTTTTCGGTACGCTGCCAAAAAAACTATTCTCCGAGTCCTCAGCGAAGAGTTTGCACTCGGTGATCGGCATGTTATCTGACTTCCTGCTACACGCATGTGTTGACAAATCAGAAGGTACAAAAATGTTATTAAGGCTCTTCTTCACAACAGGCTGACTTTTTTTGCTTGGTTTTTTAACAGATTTTGGTACAGGAGAAATTCTCTGGCATTGCGGAGACACACAACTATTGGCTTCTCTCACGTCAGGACCAAACTTTGGATTTGTTTTGTTTTGTTTGAACTTAAAACTCGAAGCTTTGCTCTGTCCATACTTCTTAAGACCTGGCAATGTGTAGTGGTTGTTATCATCTTTAGCACAACTGAAGCGTCTTTTTAGATCATTTTCTGAAATCATGGACGGCTCTTCTTTAATGAGATTTTTTATTGGTAAAGGTTCTATGACCAAGGGTCGGCCATCTTTTTCTCGACTGTCATGTATATCCTTTAACAGCATCAGGAATGTGCTATATTTATACTTTGCGTCTGGATGAAATGTTGTGGACTTTCCATTTTCTTCATTTTCCAGTGACTTGAAGGTTATTTCGTTCATGTCTTCATTGTCTTGTATATTCACATGAAATGGAGATGCCGTCGAAAACATTGACACCTCAGACACTTTATTCTCTTGTTTCAGTTTTGATGCATTGAAACCAACTGGTTCAGAAGATATCACACAAGATTCGTCTTCTGATTTGACAGCAAATTCGCTGTCTTGCAAATCAGACGGATCTAGAGATGCCTTGGGATTGGCATTAGAGCTTACATCTGGCCCTGCTGAAAGTTCCTGGTGGGTCGGTTTTACTTTTGTCTTTTCACATTTTGTAGCATGTGCATCATTCTCGGGTTCACCACTTGGCAAAGTTTGTTGAAGATCTTGTTCCTGGAGCTGAGAGTCTTCCATGGCTTTCAGCGCTCTGGTCATCAATCGACTGCTTGCTGGAAGACCTGCAACTCGATTGTCAAGAGTCTTCTTGGCTTCGACAGATTGATATTCACATCCTGTGACCTGGTTGTCTTTGGACTTCAGACTTGCCGACTCAGGTATCTTGATCTTACATGATACTTTACCAAAGGAGCAATTAACAGATTTAATTCCTGCACGACTAAACACCCCACTGGTTTGTCCTTTTCCAGCTTTGCTGAACCACAAACCACCCTGGACTTCGATATTTTTCTTTGCTTCTTTCTCATTTTGGCTTGTGACTTGTCTTCCAGGCTGATCAGTAGTGGAATTCGGTGAGGGTCGGCCACTGCCTTTGGGACATCGGCGGATTTGCGGCACAGAGTCGATGTCGGAATAGGGACTATCCACCACTTCTTCTTTCTCAGTCTTTTCACAGACGAATTTGTCATACTTGGTAAAAAACACGTCTGAGGACTTCCTTTGCTTCTTTGTGCATTTCGGCTTAATCAGAATGTTTTGGTCTTTATGGGAAATCTTCCCATTGGCTTGGCAACCGTTTCCAGGAATTCCCAAGAGCAACGTGGAGTTAGATACCTTGTCTTCTTGACCTTTTGTGTTTTCATCAACTGGACTCTTTTCTGTGAATTCCGAAGCTATAATATGTATCTTGGGCTTATCCAGGAAATGTGCCTCAGCCTCAGCTACACTACAACTCCAAGAGCTGAGAAACCGCTTGGGTACCTGTAGGAGTGCACACAGTGAAAACGTTTATGTTGGGGGAAAATACTTGATTTATCGTTATTTACTAAATAAATCGACTACAATGGAAATGAAGAATGTTCAGCTTGGTCTTACCCCTCTCTTTGGACCAGGAAGAGTGTAGAACTGATATTCACCAAAAAACAGATGTATGGCTTTCTCAGAAACCCAGGCCAGTTCCTCAGGTTCCCCAAAAGTCCTGATGTAATACTGACGATAGGGATTATCGCTCGGCTCTGACAAACCACAGCACGGAAAGACAAAATTGCTTCAACGGGAATACATCAATCATGTAATTCTCTCTTTTTTTTTGCACAAATACGAATGAACTCGTTAAATCAGGAGCTGATTATACACCACCAAAGTTTAGCATTCATAATAAACAACTACACTCACCAGACACTTTATTAGGAACACCCCTACATCCACCTGCCCGTTTTATTTTCTGCAGTTCTCTAATCAGCCAATCACTCGACAGCAGCACGATGCATCAAATCACGCAGATACAAATCATGAACTTCAGTTAACGTTCACAATGTTCAAACATCAGAATGGGAAAAATTGTGATCTCAAAGTGAAGTGTGACTTTCTTTCTTTCGCTATGGTATGGGTGTTGGTTTGAGTCAGATGAGTATTTTTGGTTTGAATATTTCAGAAACTGCTGATCTCCTTCCTGGGGTTTTCACACACAGTCTGTAGAGTTTACACAGAATGGTGCGAAAAACAAAAAACACTGAGTGAGTGAGCGAGCGACAGTTCTGTGGGTGGAAACAAATGCCTTGTTGATAAGAGAGGGTCAGAGGGAAATGGACAGATTGAGCAGTTTGAGCTTTTTTGCCAGGAAGGCCATAGTAAATCATATAATCACTACAACTGTGGTGAGCAGAAAAGCATCTCAGCATGCAACAGCAGAACAGAAGAACACACTGGGTTCCACTACTGGGAAGAACAGGGATCTTAGAATCAAGAACAAGTTCCTATTAAAGTGGCCACTGAGTGTATACAGATTCAGTTAGTAGGCTATAATGCATAATTATAATTTGAGAATCATAAGGTTAAGGTTAATCTTAACCGAAGTGTGATGCTTGCTTGATGTTTTTAAACAATAATTTTCATTCTGTGATGTTTTTGAGAAATTGAGGGGTTTTTTTTTTAGCACAACTGCAGAACACAGGGGCAGAAATAATAATTCCTTCCTTCCGCTGGACTGATCTCAAAGACTGTGCACATGTTGTTATCCTTTCATTCACACGTCTGCCTTTTTGCATTTGTTCTTGCTGATTTGTCTTTCCGTCATGTTAAAACGCCCTGCATTACCATCTCAATTTTCATCTTTAATCCTGAATTGCTTTGTCCTGCTACTTTTTATTTTTATCATTGCAACAATGAACTGGATTAACATTCACTTGCCTGTTTTTTCTGCCCTGGACCTTTTTTTGTTCTGGTTTTCTTCCTTGTTTGGGCTGATTTCCTGCCTTACACCTACAAGCTCTTTCCGAGCTTCCAAAGCATGAAGGAGAAAAATAGTGCTGAATACGTGAAAACAGGGTTACACTATTATTGGAAAATAATCAACAACTGAGTGTTAGGTATCAGAATTACTGCTACCATCACAAAGACGATTACTTTCCTACAACTGCATGTCTCCAAAGTGTTCCTCTTAAACTTTGCTTGATGTTAATAAGAAAAAAAAAAATTGCAACTTGTCACATTAGCATCCATCCATTATCTGTAGCCACTTATCCTGTTCTACAGGGTCGCAGGCAAGCTGGAGCCTATCCCAGCTGACTAT
>JAODLJ010000004.1:52770782-52781489 GCA_027576115.1 Cathorops melanopus
TACGGTCAATTTAGAGTCACCAGTTAACCTAACCTGCATGTCTTTGGACTGTGCGGGAAACTGGAGGAAACCCATGCGGACACAGAAAGGCCCTCGCCGGCCACTGGGCTCGAACCCAGGACCTTCTTGCTGTGAGGCGACAGCGCTAAGTAGTCTAAGTAGACCACCGTGCCGCCCCCAGCAGACTACTAAAGTAAATTAAAAATAGCATTCCTGTATTATGGGTTCTAGTGAGAACCTTTAAGCAAGTATTGAATTTTTTTATTATTATTATTATTTTAAGACTACACAGAAATATCCCCCTTTTGGACTTGTGTGTTTGGTGTGATGTTGTTGAACCTAAACTAGCTTTGCTCACACAGCTAACAAAGCGTCAATAAAGACAGAGAACGTTTCAAACTCTACTAATAAATCAATTAGGGTTCAGTGTGACGCCTCCTGAGCTGAAAGGATTATTGGGCGAGCGCGCTCTGCACAGCAATGATGTAATTACTGGAAGGAGCCATTCACGGCTGTTGAATACAGTAGACGAGAGCGCGCACGCGTGCATGCGCACCCGCCTCAAAGGGCACTTTATGGCTGATTTATGCCTCCTGCTAATTTCACACGCCACAGATCCTCATGCTGATGCTGAGGAAACTATTTGTTCAGGCTCATTTCATTTCGATGACGTGTAACAATGCATGTACAGTATATACCTCTGTGTGAGCGTCTGACCCACTAATTGCGCATTTCTGCTATTGCGCGCATGAGTTTGGAGAGCTGCAGTGAGGAGGTTATCCTGAGATAGACTGGCTGCTAGGGATCTACAGAGTCTTAAAGACGAGTCCACCCGAGGGTGGAGGGGTGACTGAGGGTTTTTTTTTTTTTAGACTCTCCCTCCTTCTCCTCCTCCTCCTCCCTCTCCTCCCCCGTCCTCCTCCCTCGTTTTTTAGTCCATTGTAGGGATCCTTGCCCTCAGAAGAACAGTGTCCCCCCTGGCTGTTAGAGAAACGCCGCTGTCTTCTCTTCTCACTTCATCTCATCTCATCTCATCTCCTTATCTCTCCTCTCTTCTCCTCTCAGCGCACCAGCCGCACGTTCTGCACCGTTAATCCGCAATTTTAAGCGGCACGGAAACGGGATTTTCTTTTGCAGTGCGCAATAAAAGAACCCGGAGCGCGCGTCTCAGCGCGTTCACACAGACAGCAGGACACCAGAGTCCACCATGAGTCCACCATGAGTCCACCGACGGCCGCTGTCCCATTGTAAGACCTGTTCAGAACAAGACGCGGATTGTGTGTGTGTGTGTGTGTGTGTGTGCGCTTTCCTTTATTGGCTCCATGAAGGAACTCGTAGTCAAGTGTGAACAGAAGTCGTGTGTTTCCTTGTAGGATTTGGCAAAACAAAAAATCCAAAGCAGGAGAAGCAAGGCCAGCTGGACTTTGGACATTATTATTATTATTATTATTAATATTATTATTATACTCGGAAGTGTCCTCCATGCAGGAGCTGAGTGCACGGAGAGCCATGGGTTCATTTGGAATGGATTTCTAAAAAGGGAAATCAGTTGTGAAACTTCCCAGATTGTAGCATGAGAGGATTTCTGGACAGAGAGAGAACTTGATAAGACAAATGCAAATCTGTGAAGATAGAAAAGCAGTGGAAAGGATCTAAACGCGACTGCTGTCTTAACGGACTGTTTTCCAAGGAACCGGGCAAAGGGCACGGGGTTGGAAAATAAAGAAGAAGAAGAAGAAGAAGGTAAGTGGAATAGCCTGCAAGCTGGAAGAACTTTGTGTGACCTCAGAGAGCTGAATGTATTTCAGGAATTTGATGACTGCTCATACAGTTGGTGCTGGATCTCTGATTGTATGTTATTATGCTCTTTATATTGTGCGTAAACAAAACGCGTATCCGGTTACATTGCGTAAAATGTGGTATCACACGCAGCTCAAACAGCCACTCCAGGAGGAACTGACATGAACAAGGCTTGGGGTTTGTTCCAAACAGAGCTCAGTTGGAGATGTCACTAGTCCTGTGTTTGTTTATTTATTTTATTATTATCATCATCATCATCATCATCATCATCATCATTCCTATCTTGCTAACTCACTCACAGCTCAGAGTGCGTGCGCCTTATCCATAGGTTCATTCAGACTACCAAGTGGTTTCACACTTGTAAATAGGTTTAATAATCTTAAACTGACTCTCAGTCTGGTGTGGAAATCTCAGCCGGGTACAGAGAGTCGCATGGTCATTTCCCTCAGGCTGCTCTCTGTCAGGGTTGCCAGATTGGAGAGACTTTCTCTCTGTAGAGAAATTAAAAACTGCATACAGTAATTAGACAGGACTACAGCATACAAGCTATTGACATTGGTCCTGAATGATTGGAGATTTAATCCTGGACAAATCAAGTGTTTGAAACGCAGAACTGATCAACAGAGTACTTGAGTACCTGTTCTATGTTTGGAAACCATATTTCAGCCTTGTTTAGTTATGTCCACTTACTTTTCCTCTTTCACTCAATGAGCTCTGAAAAGTGCTTTAATTTGAACTAAGTTTTCAAAGGTTAGACTTGAATTACGTTGTTGTCTTGACTAACTGAGACTTTTTTCTGAGTTGAAACAAAAATAATCACCAAATTGAGTTAACTTGCATTTTCAAGTTAAACCAATTTGAAACGGTTTACAGTGTATAATAATGATCATTTAAGATGCTTTACATATCACATTTGACATGAATGAACCCAAAGCATCCAAATAATGCATATATAAATAATGCATAAACATGATAAAATCTACATCTTGTTCTAATTACCTGATATGGGCTATTGGAAGTTCCAGAGCTGTACCTTATTTCTTGTACAAATGGTCTAATTACGCACATTTTTTACAAACAATAGCCCATAACGTCCCGGCAATTATGCTTCTAATTATCCATTTGTAGAAAACGGTGCACAATATCCCGCAGTGATCAGGTAGACAATGTGTCTAGTGTGGCCGGACTGCTGGCCATTCATATACAAATGTGCTTTAGTGGTGAAGGAGTGCTGTTCATGTCTCAATATTTGAAGCTACACCAGGTTGAATGTTTCACAGCGTCACACACTTTACTCTCAATCCTGCTTGTGTTACAGTTTTTTCAACAACACAGAGATACCCAGACGTCGCCAATGCCTGGAGTCAGTGCCTGAGCTGATCACAAGACATACGTTTCCTTGTCAAAATGTGGAGGATCTGCAAGTTCATCATAACCGTGTGCCTGGCAGAATGTGCTTTATCGAGGAGCATCACGACACAAGAAGTCCGCTCGAAAGGTAAATGGACTAGAAGACAGGATAAAATAGAGTATGTTAGTGTATGTAATGTTTTACGACCAGGATGTTTGTAAGTCCAACTTATTGTCACATTTGTTGACATGACCATTTAATGGGAAATTTCTGGAAACTATTTAGTGTTTGGTTTGATTTGGGATTCATGGAGAGCTTTTTTTTTTTTAAGCACAGAGAAGTGTGATCGCAAAGAACTTAAATCCAGAGGAAGTGAGGTAGGATGAAATCATTCAGAGAGGAAAATAATCTTTTTTTTTTTAGCCGTAAACAGGGCTACTTGATCCTGCCAAAGCCCTGAGGCTCAGAAGTGTAAATCTGTCTGGCTTGGTGCCAGTAACAAGGGATTGTGGGGAGGTCTGGGGGAGCTCTTTTACAAATACGGGGCTGTCCTGGTTGTGTACCTGCTGGAAAGGTATTCTATTATCTCCAAGTGCTATTATGATGTACACCAAGTACTTGTGGTTTCAGGTAATCCATGGGACTTAAGGGTCAGCTGTGTTGGCTTGCAGAGCTTATCATAGTAGTGTTGTGTTGATATAAATTCAGTAATAATTTAGGAGCATTGTACTGGAAAGAGACTTGAGCGAAGGGTTCGTGTGATTATCATGGTCAGGGTGGTTTACTGAGGACCACATGGTTATTAGTGAGAGAATGAAGAGGGCAGGTGTAGACCCTGCCAAGAACAGGGGCAAAGTGTTTGTTAAAAGTGTCCTTTTATGAACTTCAGGTCCAGCCGAGGAGAAGTAGTGAAGGTTGAGAGACCCTGTGGTGCAGCCCAACAACGCTTGCCAAAGCAAATTAAAGTAATTTGACAACTATAATACTTTAATGGACTGAGGCATCCAAGAAAGTTCCAGTTATTAGTTTAAAAAAAAAATGAAGGTCTAGTATGAAATAAGACTATAGCAGGAAATTTCTCTATTATTGCACTTCAGTTAAAGCTTGTCAGTGAAATCTTACCATAATCAAGCCATGTAGAAGTTGATTTCATAAGTTAGAGATTATTTTCCATGCTGTTGTTATTGATTTTGTGTCACTTCTTCAATGGGTTGAGTATAGAATAAGGCCTAAAGACGCGAACATCATCATTTTCTTCATCAGGATCACCCATTCAGCCTATTTTTAGGTTGTGTTTGTGTGTTTTGTTTAGCCTGCCTTTTATTTCCCCCTTGACCATTTACACCCTCTTTTGGGGTCAGATTGAGGCCAGGCCCTGGTTTCATTCAGCGAAGTTCATTAGTGTGTTGGTGGGAGAATGCTGTGCCTCAACACTGGAGGTGACATTGCTGGTTTAGGGATTCTTTACACAAATGCTTATCACACTCACTGCTGGGCCGCCAGAAACACTGCTGTGAAGTCAAACTTCCACTGAGAACCATAGGTTGATTCTCACTTTTGTCTCTTCAGGTGCAATTTACAACCACCACCACCACCCTCTACCACCCAAAAAAAAAAAAGCCATGCCAGATCCTTGAGGGATTCAAATTCAGAACAGGGGCTCTTGGTAGCAGTCTGGCAATAATTGCTTGCTTAGTAAATACAGGAGTCAGTTCTGTTTCTATTTATTTATTTATTTAATTAATTAATTTTTTTTATTAATCACACTGCACTTGTTGTGTAGCAACATCAGCATGTTTAAAAGAGCTTCTTATTTTACCTTCTCCCAGATTCCAGAGCATACCGGATGACTCTTCAGCCAGGCTTCCCCGAGAACACCACCGTGCTACTCGGAGGCCAGGCGAAACTGGTATGTAAAGTCCATCGGCCAGCCACGACACGTCTCCAGTGGTTTAAGAAGGACAGGGATCGCCTGGGGCCTGACGGATCACCACTTCTTAAGCCCCTCACTGTAAGGAAGTGATAAAGAGCACCTTAGTATTTTGTTCCTGTGAAAGAGTGGCTGTAACTGAAGATGTGTTTCCCCCGCAGCCTCTTCAAGACAACATCTCCAAAGTCAACGTTCTTCCTTTAGTAAACATCACTTTGGAAGATGCAGGAGAGTATATATGCAAGGCGAAAAGCTCTGCTGGATGGACTAGCAGTTCAGCGTGGGTGGAAGTCTTAACAGGTGATCCCTTTTATTCTTTTTAATTTTTCATAATTAGTGGAAAAACACCACATCCAGTTGATTCAGGTTGTGAATTAAAGCCTTGCCCATTCCTTTCCAGAAATCCTTCCTGCTACATCTATGGACCAGTTGACTTTGGCTGAGGATCCAACAGGTATGACAGACCCTGGATTTTTTCAGTTGTTTTAATTGTATTGATAATAAGAAATGCATAAAGGGCATTCTTTAATTTTCATTAGTTGGAGTTTTTGGTAGTTCTTATGCAGCTCTGCAGTCTCCAAACAAGGCTCAATGGAAAGGTGGATCTACTTGAGTGTGTCTTGAGGAACAGTAGATCCAGAGTTGTAACATAAGTTGGATAAAGGATAAACAATGGGAACATTTTTCATTTGTCTTTTGTTTCTTTTTTAGAAGTTTCTGAGGAGCTGAGTGAGGATACATCAGAACGCCTCCTGCTAGAACCGGGTGATGTGCTCAAACTGCGTTGTGACACAAACCGCCCTGGAACTGTCCTCTGGTTCAAAGGAGATACCCGAGTGCAACATAGTGCTCGCATCCAGATAAGAGCAGGAGTCATGGAGATTACAGATGCGACATATGAAGACTCAGGGGTCTATGTGTGCATGATCCATGGCTCCAGAGAGGCTCTGCGCAACTTCACCATCACAGTGGCAGGTATGTTCAGGCATATAACGCAACGCAACAACATTCATTTGCATTTTAAATACTTGGTAATGCAAGTAAGGCTTAGTTGCATTTGTTTACTTTTAACCTTGCAGATGCAATGGGATCCGGTGATGATGATGAGGATGAAGATGGTCAAGAAGAATCAATTACAGAGACAGAAAATGACCGAGTCTACTTCTCCAGAGGTGTGTGTTGTATTTACTGAAACTCGAAAATTAAATGCCACAAACATATCTGTCAGGAAAATCTGGTAAAATTAGATTTCATGATTCCACTTCTTCTTCAGGCCCATACTGGACCCATGTTCAGAGAATGGAAAAAAAGCTTTATGCTGTCCCAGCTGGAAACACGGTTAAATTTCGCTGTCCGGCTACAGGAAGCCCACTGCCCACAATCCGCTGGCTGAAAAATGGCAGAGAATTCAGAGGAGAGCACAGGATTGGAGGGATCAAGGTGAAATGGTTACAACAGTATAGCATCTTAACAGGACATGAACAATACGGCTATTTGGACATGGAATAATTTGACTGAAACAATGATGTTCATATTTGTGTAATTCTCACCCACAGTTGCGGCATCAGCACTGGAGCTTAGTCATGGAGAGTGTGGTGCCCTCGGACCGTGGGAACTACACTTGTGTGGTGGAGAACAAATATGGCTCCATCGCTCATAGCTACCTCCTCGATGTGTTGGGTAAGACAGCTCGCTGTTTACAGTAGACAGTGGTCTGGCTCCATGCAGAGTGGCTGAAGCTGGCCTTCGTTCTGTGCCTGTCAGGGGTAATAAGAATTAAATTGGGGAGCCACAGTGCTGGCAGCTCAGCGACATCTCACAGTGAGACAGGCACCAATCGCACCTCAGATATAGCCACAGGGCAAGTGTGTCCACCACAGGGTTCGTTTAGGGCCACACAGGAAAGGGGAAACAACTATTGGCACAATAGGAAGGCTAGCGCGAGCTTGGGTTGTATGTTCTTGGATGAGCAGTTGGCCAGGCATCCAGATGAGGTTTCTACCTGACCTGTGACAGTTTCATAGCAGGTCAACTGCTGTCTCCATCAAGGGAAAATGAGAGAGAAAGGAGCAAGTTGAGGGGTGAGGTGGTGGTGGGGGAATTCAATGACTTCAAAGCATCCCAGTACACAAGCTTGGCTCCGGGATTCATGTCTCCATGAGCTTCTGGAGGCAGCACTTATCTCTTTCCATGTTTTGAATCTTATCTGATTAGCATTTGCAAATGATGGGGCAACAGGAGGTTTGAGAAATTTCTGGATGGTTGTTTTGCACCTTCTGAGCCATTTTTTTAATGTTTCCATTTCAGAACGCTCTCCTCACAGACCCATTTTACAAGCTGGTCTACCAACCAATACTACAGCAGTGGTCGGAGGGGATGCCCAGTTCCACTGCAAGGTCTACAGTGATGCACAGCCACACATTCAGTGGCTGAAGCACATTGAGATGAACGGCAGCCGGTACGGGCCTGATGGTATACCCTACGTTAAGGTTGTCAAGGTATTGAAATACTGGCTTCACTACCCCTCTTGGCTGGCCACATCACATCGTCAATTAGTGGTACCAAATTAACTTGAGAGCACGATGTGACTGTTATGTTCAGACATTTTTTTTTTTTTCTTTTACAGACAGGCAGCTTGAACATGTCTGAGGTGGAGGTCTTATATCTGACAAATGTCACAATGGAGGATGCTGGAGAGTATACATGTTTGGCTGGAAACTCTATTGGCTTCTCACACCAGTCTGCATGGCTCACTGTCCTATCTGGTAGGTTAACTACCATCTTTAACAAACGTCTTTATCTTCATGGGTCATCATTCTTATGGACATTAACACCTCAGATTGGTTTATTAACAGAGGAAGAAGTGACCAAAGAGATGGACCTTATGGAGACCAAGTACACCGACATCATAATTTATGCCTCAGGCTTCCTAGCATTGGTGATGGCAATTGTGATTGTGGTCTTGTGCCGAATGCAGACCCACCCCAGCCGTGAGCACTTTGATGCCCTCCCTGTCCAGAAACTTTCCAAATTTCCTCTGCGCAGACAGGTGAGATAGTAACTCGTGTTAAAGCATTATGATATCTCCGTAATGCATATTTATTTAGAATATATTTACACTAATTCTGTGTATCTTGGAAACCCAGTACTCTGTCGAGTCCAACTCCTCTGGGAAGTCCAGTGCTTCTCTAATGAGAGTGGCACGTCTTTCCTCCAGCTGCTCTCCGATGTTAGCTGGAGTCATGGAGTTTGAGCTTCCCTACGATCCTGACTGGGAGTTCCCAAGAGAGAAGTACGTGCCAAGTGACACAATTCATTTTGATCATCTTGCCCTTTAACTTTGATGATGTACTGACAATAGTATATTATTACTTAGTTTGACTTTAGGGAAACCTCTTGGCGAAGGTTGCTTTGGTCAGGTGGTGAGAGCAGAGGCTTATGGGATAAACAAGGATAATCCAGATCAAGTAACCACCGTGGCAGTCAAAATGCTAAAAGGTGGGTATTCCTAAAATGGCTGATCACGTATATATGTGCATAATGATATGAGCCGAGTTAAACATGATTGTTGGTCATTTTCAAGATGATGCAACTGACAAAGACTTGGCTGACCTTATCTCTGAAATGGAGCTTATGAAGGGCATGGACAAACATAAGAACATCATAAATCTTCTTGGTGTTTGCACTCAGGAAGGTCAGTTCAACCAAAAAGGATCTTGTGGCTGCTTGAAGACAAATGTTACATTTGATATTTGATGATTCCAACCTAAACATGCACCAGGACCAACTTCACTGATTCGCACTAAACTTTTCGAATCTTGGTTTCTTAGGTCCACTCTATGTGCTGGTTGAGTATGCCTCTAAAGGAAGTTTGCGCGAGTACTTACGAGCGCGTCGTCCACCCGGAATGGACTACACCTTCGACGTGACCAAGGTTCCAGAAGAGCAACTCACGTTCAAGGACTTGCTTTCTTGTGCCTACCAAGTGGCACGAGGCATGGAGTACCTGGCTTCTAAAAGGGTGAGTTGTTTGCCTGTTAAAACCCACCTACTCTAACCCCTAACCCTTAACCCCTACCCCTGTGTCTTATCAACACTTCCCTTTGTCTGACACATGATGCCAGGCATTCCTCACTGGAGTGGTGGTGTGCTGTGTTTACCACTGCGTCTGTCCTGTCTCTGTGGGCTTTGTCCTTTTTAGCACTGCCATAAATCTGTTAGCATGCAGGCGCACAGATCCGCCTGTGCACAAGATCATATTACTAGGTCTTTGTGGCCTGCTAAGAATGCAGCTGTCTGAAACCCTTCCATTAAGGGCCGCAAACCAGGGGCTTTTTCGTCCCCCCTTTTTTCGGTCCCCAAATGCCACTACTATTTAAAATGAAAACCAAAATACACGTAATAATATGCGTTCAGTTGAGCAAACAGTCCGGTGGTGTTTTTCTACAAAGCCCACATCTATTTAAAGCCAGTCTTGTTTTTGGAGCATATATTGAAAGTGAAATTTCTTTGCATGTTGATTTAGTCATGCGTCCATTTTGAAAAATATCGAAAACATTTTGTCTAGTTTTTGCAGTTTTTTTGAGTGATCACTGAGCCGTGTCCTTTCTGTTCCTCAACAGTGCATTCACCGAGATCTAGCAGCAAGGAACGTTCTCGTCACAGAAGACAACGTCATGAAGATCGCAGATTTTGGTTTGGCAAGAGGAGTGCATCAGATTGATTACTACAAGAAAACTACAAATGTAAGCAGCTAAATGAAGTACACTTTGTTGTTTTCCGAAGCAAAGTCTTGAATCTGAAACAAATTCTGGCCCTTGTGAATGTAAAGTTCTGACATGTCTGCTGCAGTCCTAATGCTTTTAAAGACAGATGTTTGGTGTGTCCTTGCTGATTGGCAGGCAGTTTAATGGGAGATAATTAGATAGTTGGGGGAGGATTAGGGAAAGGGTGAACAGCCATGGGTTTTTTTGTGGATCAAAAGGGAAACCTTTGGCTCTGCCGTGCTGTAAGCGGCAGGCATGCTCACTGTCTTGTTGTGTCTGAATTTAGGGACGTCTGCCAGTGAAATGGATGGCACCAGAGGCCTTGTTTGACAGGGTCTACACACACCAGAGCGATGTGTAAGTGAAATCTTTGCCCCTATGCCAAGCAATCAGCTGACCAGCAATCCCCAGTGTTGGGAATACCAGTTTGTTCAAATGATTCAGAATGCTATATTCCATCAGAACAGAGCAAACCTGTCTTTTATTTAAATCTTGTGCTGACTTCATTTTTGCCTCCACAGTTGGTCTTTTGGAGTTCTGATGTGGGAGATTTTCACGTTGGGAGGCTCACCGTACCCAGGAATCCCAGTTGAGGAGCTTTTCAAGCTGTTGAAAGAAGGCCATCGCATGGACAAACCCTCCAACTGCACGCATGAACTGTAAGTGCCATTATCATGCCAGTGTTGACAAGTGTATAATGTGAAAACCGAGTTGTTAAAGCTAGACGGCCTTTCGATTTCATAAAATCGGTGAAATTTAGTTCTCTTTGAAACTTGGTCATTATGATATATGTTTATTTCTGTAATATCTCACAAAATATCAGGCCATTCTGTGGCTGGGAAGTTATTTAATTTGAGGGG
>JAODLJ010000004.1:53230240-53240541 GCA_027576115.1 Cathorops melanopus
GTAAAAATGTGTCTTCTGAAGGCCTAAACAGAGCACAGCCAAAAACTCCAATAAAATTTTGATCATCTTTGAGGGAGTGCTATGACCATGCAGGATCATCCAGACCCAAAATGACAGTTTTGCTACATACTATGCCTATTTATGTACCAGCATGCAAAATTTGAGCCTCCTACATGGTTTAGTTCTTGAGCTATGGGCTTGTGAACTTTGACAAAAAAAAAAAAGAGTCTGAACAAAATTGACACCCCCCTCCCCCAGTAAAACTGGCTGTAACATGGAAAGTATACATCTTACATTCAAATAAATTTACAGTGTTTCTCCGAGGTAACATGGGCACATCTGGTGATTTTTTTCAGAATTTTTTGAGACCTAAGTGCGCGGGCCCCAGTTGATTTGATGTGGAATGACCCAAATACAAAAAATAGCTGCAGTTAAAATCACAATCACGTGTATCCGGACGACGACAAAATGATCAGATGAGGCAGAAATAAAATCAGTGGCTACTGTGAAATAGGAAATGATCCCAGGACCCCATGTGTGTTTAATCCCATCTGAGTAGGGCTTATGATGTGGGAAATACGGCTCTCGTAATTTCAAGGGTATTATTTATGTACAGTAGAAAGTATTATAAATGTATCGTACTGTGCAAAAGTCTTAGACTATAGACCAAAAATGGCTTAAAACATAATGAAATTCAATGTTTCAGTGTTTAAAAAAAATACCGTAATCAGTAAGCCACAACAATAAATGAAACAACGTCAGTATTTGGTGTGAGACGATCCTTTGCGTTAAAAAAAAAACAAAAACGCTAGTCTCAGGTCCAACGAGTGCAGTTTGATAAGGAAGTGAGCTGTAGGTTTTACTGAGCATCTTACAGAACCAGACACGGTTCTTTTGGACACTTTGACCGCCACACTCACTTCTTAATTTTGCACCAAAACCCAGTAGCCTTCATTATGTTTCTGTTGGTGACACTCTGCCATAGCTGAATAAGCACACTTAGAAATTTCTCTGCAGAAATGCAGTCTAGTTCCAGCTTGTGCTTTCTTTTTAGCATCATTGTGGTATTTATATGCTACACAATGAAGCATAATTATTTAAAAACTGATAAATTCTGTAAAATACTTGTAAAACTAGCAAAACTACGATGCAAACAGAGAATATAAACAGCTGAGTTGCTCCAAGCGACCGCTACAAGATGTCATTGCATACGCCAAGTCCTTCTGGCATTTTAAAGAAAATGCATTTTTTTCTCGAATGCTATTTGGCCTCTGAAAATGAAAGCTTGATTTTTGAAATCTGCGACTACTTTTATTTAAAATAAGTTTGAGAATAAATCTGCTGGAGGATCCCTTTAAGAGTTATTGATCCAGGAAGTTTGAATCTGTAAATATATTTCCAACTTTACCGCAGTTCAACCCAAACATGGAATAGAACTTGATTAAATCATGTAAATGAGCTGTATCACCCAGTTTATTCCCAGTATCACCCAGTTTATTTTCCACACACCTCATTCAAACCGTAGATGACTTTACATACCAAATTATCATGTGATGACATGAAACTTTTCACATAATAACATGAGAATATATTGTTATTACATGATAGTGATTTTGTTTATTTATTTATTTTCCCTGGTGTGGCAGCAATACGCTTCCGTATTTTTAGAGCAAGGTGTCATGTGACAAAAAAAATTATAAAATGACATTTGTGCTTTTTTTTTTATTTTTTAATTGCACTGTAATCAAAATTGGACAGATGATTTGATGATAAATAAACAAACCATAATCCTGATGTGTGAGGAAAGATTAGTACGCAGTGGATCTGGAAGACAATTTGAACGAAGCCAACTAATCACACCTTTCTAAACCGGGTGCAGAGGAGAGCATCCTCTCTATCTGCCCTCTTCCACACACACGAGCTCAAAGACACCTGTGATTGGCCAGTGTCCCTGTGATTGACAGAGGAGAGAGGGTATGCCCCTCCCCTTCCCATACAGGCTAATTTTTGTTCGTTTGACTCCCGGGTATGATTGCTCTAGCTTCAGCAGGATTTCTAGTCTCTTAATAATTTTGATTTTAAGGAGTTCCTACTATGATGAACATACAGTCAGTCCTAATTCGTGATTTTAGCAGAGTTACTGAAGTAAAAATGACACCAGACATTCTATATATTGTGTTTTTCTGTAGATTTGTTTCTCATTCTTTGTGGTGATGTTTTTCTCACAGAAACTGGCCGTGCTGAAAGATAGCTTCCACTTGGATTACCGCTCTCAGACGGAGCTGTGGGCCAGTAACCCCTCTCTGGCCAACTCGAACCTGTCGCTCCCTCGTCTCTACTCGGACGCGGAGTCCCAGACAGACATACCTGCTGAGGTGAGACGGCGAGGCTGTATGTTTTAACAGGAGCACACAGGACTTCTACACATCCCTTATAGGCTTTTGTTCCTGATTAGCAACACTGGCACGTTTTATTGGAGATTCAGTTATATTTTTCGATGATCTTTTTCCTCTTTTCGAATCAGTTGGGTTCAATCTCCAATAAGCTGGCAGAGAAGGTACGACTGAGCCTGAAATACGAAGAGGCGAAAAGAAGGTATGGTCTGTTTTAAATTATGTTTGAGAAGATGAGATGAGAAGAATGACTTTGTTTTGTCGCATCATGCTGTTGCGTTTTTACCACATACTTTCACATCAGACACGATTCCAAGCTAAAAGAAAAAGATCGTTGTGCGTACAGGCAGTTAAACTGATCCAAGGATCTCCATCTTTGGATCCCGATTAACTCGCTAACCATCATATCAGTGAATTTGTTATACTAAGACTTTGAAAGCTTAACTTCCTACTTCATAATGCTTTAACTAACTTCGCTGCACCAGCCATCTAGCTAGCTGATGCTAAATATCTAGGTTACGTTCCTACTGAAAATATGGCTATGACCAACACGTTCAGCTAACTTGTACTGTATAGCGAGCAAATGAAATTGTGGCATCTGTTTAGGCAGCATACCTACTTCCAGTGCCACGACAACACCCTCGATGTTGTAATCGTTAAACTTCACCGAGCGATAAAAATCTTCTTACGTGAAAAAAATGATTTAAAAACATTGATCGAATAGCACTTCCTGTCTTTCAGTGCTACACCATAATAAAATTTTCGCCAACATCGGTCCAATTCCTAAAAAAGATTCTTTATTCAGGTTCTAATCAAGTAGCGTCAGGGTGATAGGTTTGCGATGTAGCTACAGATACGTACAACTAACCAAAATATAGTGGTTTTTCAATAGTGGTGCATTTTCAAAACGGGGAAAAATAAGCAACCATGCCTTAGGTTCACATTTTCTGTCGATTAAACGTTTAAGATTGTAATAGAAATTAAATTACAGTTGTTTTTGTGACCTATTCGAACACTCTGGCCAAAAGTATGTGGACACCTGATCATGCGCGGTTCTTCCTCAAACCGTTGGCACAAATTTAGAAGCACACGATTGTATAGAATGTCTTTTTGCTGTAGCTTTACAGTTTCCCTTCAGTTTAACTAAGAAGCCCAAACCTGTTCCAACATGACAGAGCACAAAGCACAGAGCTCCATGAAGACGTGTTGTGTTAAGGTTGGAGTGGAAGAACTCGAGTGTCCTGCACAGAGGACACTCTGTCTCACTAATGCTCAGTAATGCAGCAATCCCCATAGCCGTGCCTCAGAATCTAGTTGAGAGCCTTCCGAGAAGGGAAGGGACGAGTGGAGCTTATTACCGTATATCAGCAGGATAAGGGGATAAGATTTCAAATGGGCTGTCGAACAAGAACATAAGCCTGATAGTCAGGTGTCGACATACTTTTGACCGTATAGTGTGTGTCTTTATATAAAATTATTGCAGAGTTGTTGTTTTTTCGCTTCTTTCCTTTTGGTATATAAGCATCCATCTGTCTGTTCGTTTTAGGATTGCAAACATTAAAGTCCAGATAGCGAAGCTGGATAGCGAGTCGTGGCCCGGTTTGCTGGACCCTGAGCGAGACCGGCTCATTCTCATCAGCGAGAAAGAGGAGCTGCTGAAGGAACTGCAATACGTCAAACCCTGCAAGCGCGCTCCTAGCGACGCCGAAAAGATCGAAACCGAGAAAAAGCGTCTGGAGCAGGACCTGCAGGCGGCACGCGACAGCCAGAGCAAAGCTCTCACGGAAAGGTGAGGGAGGAGAGACAAAAAGCAGAGATGGGAAAATGCAAATAATTTGATGTTTGATATTTACAGCAAAGTTAGGCAGGGTTATAGATTAAATACGGTTATAGATTCTAAGCTCTCATGGGTGGAAGAACGGAGCAGCTGTTATGGAAGACTAAACCCATTTGGGATGCTGCTGATGTCTCCTGGGGAAGTAGGGCATTCAGCGTTCAATAACAAGGTCAGCTATCGCAATAACACATCTGCACGGGGAAAGAGAGAAAGACCGAGCTGCCGTTTGCATCGAATTAACTGCTTCTTTAATAACAGAAGCGTGTTCTTTCCCGAAGGATTCCTGAGAGTGCAGACACCTGCATCATCAGGTCAGGTTTCCGGACTGAGAATGCCAATTAGCCCTCTTTGTTCTTTTCTTTCTTGCTCCTTTCCTTCTTTGTATCTTTGTCCCTTCTTGTCTTTTCCTCACTCCTCCTCCTCCTCCTCCTCCTCCTCTTCCTTCTGGATTACTTGAACAGGCCACTTGTTCTGTACGCTAGATCCCGTATCCTCGTCGAGCTCTCGGCGTCTGTGCTCTTCCTGTAACCTGAGTCGTAGAAGGGATGTAGGTTAAACACAATGGCTGCCTTTTTTCCCCCCTCTGCTCCACGGCATTCCACTGTAACTTCAGCCAAACGTGAAGAAAGAACAGAATTAATGTCTTCTGGTGTGTTTTGTGGAGAGAAATAATAAAAAAAGAAGAACAGAACTTCACTAATTGCAGTGTTTTCTTGTCCGGTTGTGCCGCAGGTTGACGTTACATTGCAAGAGGAACAAATTGGTGAAGGAGCTGGAGGACGTCGTGAGACAGGCATCCTTGCTGCATACCCAGCTGAAGAGGTTCATACCATTCCATTATCTTAAAAAAAAAAAAAAGTTATTTCTTTTAAATATTAAAACCATTTTTAAAATTTTGTTTTAAAAGATATGTAATAAGCAACGACATAACCTGCACAACACTGGCTTCAAGAAGGTTTTGTCGCTATGGTTCATTCTCAGATCATCCCCTTTTTATTTTCCTTACCACAGCAGCATATAAAGCAGATAGAGAGAGAAAAAGAGAGAGAGAGAGAGAGAGATACACCCTAGTGCATGTGGCTAGTGAGCCCGTCGTGCTTTAATTAGCTTGTTTTCACATAATGCATTTTAAGTTATGGAAAGCTGAAGAGCCAAAAATAGAGGAGTAATAACCCTACGCTGCTTTCCTAACCGCCGCGTTTGCTTTTCCGCTCTTGTTTCTTTCTCAGCCTATCAGCTAGTACGCTCTCCTGTTCGTCGGGCAGCAGCCGTGGTTCTCTGACGTCCAGCCGCGGCTCACTGGTCGCCTCCAGCCTCGGCTCGCAGTCATCTCTCAGCTTCACCGACGCCTACTTGGAGCACCAGAGCGAGCTGAGCGACCCGGATTTCCAGGTCAAATTGGACTCGCTGCTCCACGAGAGCACCTCATCTACCTACAGACCCTCCAGCTCCATCCCCACCATCCACGAGAACGAGGTGACGGCGGGGCCGGCTGCCAGCGCCGCGGGTCAGGGCGCATGCCTGCGCGCTCACACTCTCCGTCTATCCGAGACACCTCGCTCTATGAGCTCGCTGTCTCCACGCTCGTCACTCTCCTCGCTGTCTCCACCTTGCTCGCCCCTCGTTCCCGAAGCCTCGTCGCTGGTCGGAGAGACTTTTTCAGGTTCAGCCTCCCAGCTTGACCTGGAGCTGCAGGCCCGGCTCAGCGAGCTCAGCCTGCAGGGAGATGCTAAGCAGGATGCCAATAAAGGTACCATGGGGGATTTAAACATCACCAACAAGCGTATATATTAAAAACATTGTCCATGATGGACAGAAAGGGGCGGGGCTTCCAGACACAAACGTCACGGGATATCATGGCAGTGTGTTATCATGTCGAGGTGAATACTGTGTTTTTTTTTTTCCCGTGTGTGTAGATCTCGATTCCCAAACAAGGGTCCTGGGGTCCAGCTCAAAGAAAGTGGGCGTGACGTCGGCTGTGTCGGACGAATCGGTGGCGGGAGACAGCGGCGTGTACGAGGCTTCAGAGAAAAGGTTTGTGATCAGTTTTGTAATTCAAACATTGAATCATGGACTTTTTTAAATAACACTATAATCAACGGTAGGCTCGTCAGCGCGAGAATTATTGGCACCCTTGCGAAAGATGAGTTAAAAACTGATAATGTGGATCATTATGAATTCTCACTGAATATATGAGAGAATTTTTTTTCTAAAGAAATAAACCCTTATCAAAATAGATATTTAATAATAATAATAAAAACACACGCATCACAAATTAGTGGCACCCCTTTTGACACGTCCGTCTTGGCCAACAAAACAAGCTTCTTGAAGGATGCAGAGCAAGAAATCTGAGATTATTCCTCAATACAGGGTTCTATTCATTTATTTATTATTTTTTCAAATTGCCTTAGAATAAATTGACCTCGATTACAGTTTATATTTCTTGCATATTTATGCTAAAGCCCTATTCGGATTGGATTAGTTTATAAGCAGGATGTCTGTATAGTAATAAGGATGTTTGGAGTGTGATCATACGGATGTGTGTATCCTGATTAAAACGATCAAACGAGCACCGAGTTTGATGCAAAACAATAGCTCAGTCAGCCTGTAATTATTAGATGGAGAAAAACACAGACATGGCTGATCTAGAAGGAAATAAATTTACAGAGGAACTTGCGGTACGGTGAGGGCGGCATGGTGGTGTAGTGGTTAGCATGGTCGCCTCACAGCAAGAAGGTTCCGGGTTTGAGCCCCGTGGCCGGCGAGGGCCGTTCTGTGTGGAGTTTGCATGTTCTCCCCGTGTCTGCATGGGTTTCCTCCGGGTGCTCCGGTTTCCCCCACAGTCCAAAGACATGCAGTTAGGTTAACGCGGGGCGCCCTTGAGCAAGGTACTTGACCCCCGACTGCTCCCCAGGCGCTGTCGTGTGGCTGCCCACTGCTCTGGGTGTGCGTGTGTGCGTGTTCACTGCTTCAGATGGGTTAAATGCAGAGGATGAATCTCTCAGTGCTTGAAGTATGCATGTGACAGAGGTTTCTTCTTCTTCTTGTATAATAGACTGCAGTTGTTCTCTGGTCGGAATTCGAATGTAAAGTGGCAATAATATAGCCACTATAGCCTCACTTGTTTCCTTGAAACTAAGGCAGCAGCTTGATGGCGACCAGTCCAAAAAAACTGCCCAACACACTTAAAACTGGGATCCATTTGCAAGGATCCACAGTGTTACAGCAACTCTTACTTCTGCTGAGATGGATCTGAAATTTTTAAAGTGTGAAATACCAGTTACTATCCAGTAGAGACTCGTTTTTTATTTTGCAAACCTCTGGTAAAGATTTATTCCGAATGGGATTTTTAAAGATGATAATTTGATTACCTGGGCATAGTACTTTCCTCTCTAGCAAGTGTCACCCAGCTGTCTCACCAAATACATAAACGTTTCCCGTCACATGTGAAAATTTTCCAGCCAGTAGTCATCTGTAAACGTCTGGTTGGCAAAATGGTCCCACCATGTGCTACTTCTGTATTTGTGAAAAATATTTTGAATGTCCATTCATCTGTCGGAAGGTTTTTGGTTGTTACAATAAACAGTTATTATCTTATCTATAAACACGTTAGAATATGTGAAAAGACCATCAAGAAGTCGACATGAGGAGCTCACCTTTTGTAGCTCCAGACTGAACGTTGTACTGGTTGGACAAGGAGTGGAACCACTATCATCGGTGTCAACATAAAAGCGATTCTTTCCCGCCGTTGACGTTCTTGGAGCATCCTGACATGACGCGTTTATGTTCTAGATCCTTTGTCACTTTTCTTTTTCTTATAAGAGCCGTGAAAACATTGAAAAATATGTACGCACGCCTTTTGTTGTCGCTCGCCAGTTTGCTCCTGATTACTGATTTCCGCATGTGTACTTTTGTTGTCACCTGTCTATTGGTGGCAGACTGGAAGTTAGTGAGCGTGAAGGAAAGTGGGTGCAACTTGTTCCGGCTGCCTGTGTAAAAATCAAATTATTCTCCAAATATCATTAATGATGCATGTGGTACTGTGTTTCTTACTCTGCTCTTTCCCATCACCCAGTTTAGCCTCTGCTGCTATTCTCTGTGGTCCCATAATAACATTCCTTGTCTCAGTGTTCAAGATCTTTCCCTCCATAAGGTCTGCCCAAATCTCATTTATATGTTTCATCTGTACTGGTTGGGCCATAATATGGGGTGCAGTGTAATGGACTGGTAACCATCACCAGGTCTGGTTTCATCTATTGTAGCAAATGGTTTCCATTCCCCAAAGTCTTTGCTCAGATGGTTCTCCATGAGTCTTAGCCAGTATACAGTAGGCAGAACAGGGGCTGCCTTTTCTGTTTTGTCGGTCATCAGTGCCATCAGCCAGTATTCAGGGAAATTCTAACTGGATCCCATCAGCTATATAGTGTTTTTGTTTTTAGCTTGCATCAAATCTCGCCATAAGTTCACAGGGGTGTCCTTTGATGGCACCAACGCTATATTCTATGTTTTGTCCTTCAATGGTCAATATCTGTGGTTCAGTGAGTACTTTAATACTTGTGTTTTCCTGGAGAAACCTTGTCTTGTCAGCTTTTGTTTGAGAAGTGAAGGTTCGTTCCCTGTGTTCCAGTGCACGAGAATGTCGCACCAGTGTCAACAAGAAACAAAACTGGAGACTAACCATTGATAGAAACTCGTACTTTTTTTTTTTTTTTTTTCTGATCCCCATGGTTGGGTTTTCACTACCACTTCCATTCTATCCACATTCACTGGATTTTGAGAAACGGAGCATTTTAAATTTTTGCAAATTCGATAGATAAAAACGTTATACAAAATAATTTCTGCTTAGAATGCAAACAAACTGGCAAAATGACGTTAGCAATTTGTGAAAAATGCTTTGAAAAAATTTTTCTTGCCACCATATTCCATATTTTGCTGCCTTTTTTGGGGGGGGATTTGTTTCCGAGTAGTTTTTTTTTTTATTTTATTTCGTCCTCAATTGGTTCAGCAATATGCGCCGCCATTTTGTTTTTCTCTACTCACGGTATATGAGCTGATATCCTAGTAGTAGAGTAGCCAGTCAGATCAGAGCACGCGATTGCTGACATCCAGTGAATGTGGATAGAATAGAATAAACATGGGTATTTTCCTTACATCATGACTTAATTGATTTTAAAAATTGTTTAGTTTTTGATAATTGATATTTAAATAAAATGTATTGCTGTTTTTAGGCCAGCACACAGACGGATAGCGTGAAGCCACCCTCTGCTCCGACGAGAATCCTGAAGAACAAAGCTTTGCTCTGCAAACCAATGAACCAGAACAAGGGCACGTCCTGCAAACCCAACACTTCCGACATTAACACGCAAACAGGTACTGAGCAGATCACCGTGAAGTTCCCACAGAGATGAGTAACTTGTAGTTGCTACATCAGTGTTTGCCAAACCAGACCTCGGGGCACAGTTTTGCTTTCTCGCAGCTCCAAACACACCTGATACAGATGTTTATTAGCTCATCTGGCCATAAGGCCGATGGGCTGTTGCCATGGCGTGGTGTCCTTCGTCCACAATTCAGTTAAATCGTATCTCCTCCATCAGTTCTCCACGGATTTCCATTCCAATTGTTTTGTTCGAAAGAACTCATCAATCTGCGCAAAACTTGTTCATTGTTTTGTCAAATATTTTCCTAACGAGTTTGTAATTAGGCCAAATTAACAAATTTTCCAGGCCTTGTGCTAGATTTTACCGTACGTACTTCCTCTCTCATTTTCTCATCCAATTTCAGTTCTGATCGATGTTTTGGGTAGATCTTCCCTTGAGGAACAAAACTTTTTGTTGATTTTCCTGTCGTTAAACAGTTTTTCAGTTCTGATTTGTTTGTTTTATTTGAAAGAACTGGACCTTCTGCACAACACTTGGTCGTTGTATTGTCAAATTCTTGCTAACGAACTGCTAATTAGGTCAACTTAACGAGTTTTGGGACTTCTCATTAGAATTGTATCTCCTCTCGCGGTTCTGACCCGATTTCAGTTCTGATCAATGTTTTGGGTCGATCTTCCCTCAGGGGAACAAAAC
>JAODLJ010000004.1:53596823-53606843 GCA_027576115.1 Cathorops melanopus
GACAAATAAATATATATTTTCTCTGTTCCTGCTTTTGTGTTCTCATTTCTTTCTCTGTAAGATCAAAACATTAGGTGTGGAACTCCATACTCGCGACTGTGGAGTCGAGCCCATGGGTTGTAAAGCTAAGATAGCTAAGCGCTAGCTAGAATGATTTAGTTATCCGTCCATAAAAATTACATGTCATTCAACCTTGCTCTATCTTGCAGTTGCACTCACTAGGCAGGCTTTCCTTTTCTTTTCTGCTGACGGGAGAGCTGAGTCCACCATGTTTGTGGTCAAGGGATGTGATATTGTTGCTCACTTGCTTCAGCAATCTCCGGAATCATAAAATGCGGGATGCTTTTTATCTCGGCAAAATATTCACACACAGGATACATGGTGTGTGTGTGTGTGTGTGTGTGCGCAGCAAAATATCTCGAATAACAGAAATAAAACATTTTACCCAGCATTCAACTTTGCAGCCAGAACCTTTAAGTACAGCAATGAAGTTACTGTTTGGCACCAATGCTGGAGACCGCTTGTAGGAGTGTGTGTGTGTGTGTGTGTGTGAGAGTGTGTGTGCTTGCATATCAGTATCTGTTGGAAGGGATGTCAACCATGAAAGTGCAAATATAGAACACACCATTAGATAGAGTTGGCCTGCAGTGCTGTAAATAGAAGCAGGCCACTGAGGAAATCCAGACACGACGTCCACTTCTTTAAACAAGTCGGCAATTCTGAGCTTGTGTGTGTATGTGTGTGTGTGTGTTCGACTGTATTTGCACACGCAGTTATTAGCCATGTTTCAGCAGAGGTCATTTCCTTCTTCCTTATTACTTTTCCACAGTGTGAGGGTGCCGATGCTGACTCGTGCTTAACTCAGACATTTGAACAAATTCGCTTCCCTGTATACTCAATCCAACTCGGATTCATTTCGGAATACTGCCTTAAAAAAAGCAGCTCCCCAATGAATCCTACAGACTTGAAAATAAAATCTCTGAAGCACTGGACTTGGATCTCAGCAGTGCTTGCATGAACAGGTATCTCACAGATCTGAACTGCTTTAAAAGAGATTACAGGATAAAATTCATTTCTAAATCTGTCCTTGTTACTTAGAAATTTCTTTAGGAGAAAAATATACTGTGCACATCATGATCTGTTACAGATCATCTGTATTTTTAGTAATTTCAAAAGAAAATGCCTACGTTTGACATCATTACATAAACCTACAACCTTTTGGACTGACAAGTTGACAGGCTAGGATCAGATCATCCATCTTTTAATCCATAACAAATTGAAACAAATCAAATTAATTTATATCAACATTTTTTAAAAAAATGTTTATTATCATTATAGTGCTGCCACTTCAGCTGCTTTCAGCCGTTTGTATCTGTAATCTCATCATTTCAGTCACTACCCAAAGCTCATGACCTTAGATGAGGGTTGGAACGTAGATTGACTGGTAAATCAAGAGCTTTGCCTTCCGATTCAGCTCCCTCTTCACTAGAACGGTCCAATACAATGCCTGATGCCGCCCCAATCTGTCTGTCCATCTCATGCTCCATTTTACCATCATTTGTAAACAAGACCCCAAAATACTTGAACTCCTTCACTTGGGACAACAACTCACTCCCAACCTGGCTGAAAGAGGTCGAAAGCAGCTGAAATGAGCTTTCTTCATAGGGTGGCTGAGCTCACCTTTAGAGATAGGGTGAGGAGCTCAGACATCCGGAGAGATCTCGTCGTTGAGCTGCTGCTCCTTCATGTCGAAAGGAGTCAGCTGAGGTGGTTCGGGCATCTGATTAGGATGCCTCCTGGGCGACTTCCTTTGGAGGTTTTCTGGGCATGTCCAACTGGGAGGAGACCTCGAGGTAGACCCAGAACATGCGGGAGAGATGATAGATCTCATCTGGCCTGGGATCACCTTGGGATCCCCCAGGAGGAACTGGAAAGCATTGCTTGGGAGAGGGATGCTTGGGATACCCTGCTTAGCCTGCTGCCACCGCGACCCGACCTCAGATAAGCGGAAGAAAATGGATGGATAGATTATTATAGTGTATTGTAGTGGTAGTGTAATCTTTGTATTGCTATATTTTAGCATGTAGGTGTTTGGTGGCAATTGGGACGCAAGTCCTGTTCCTTTCCCTTGCTATATTTCGTTTGTTCGTAATTAGTTATCTTCATATTATTAATTTGCACTAGCAGCACTGGCATAAATTGCTACTCTCACTCAGGATCTTTCTACTGTCTTCTTCTGATTCTCCTAATGTTTTCTCGGGCACTATTTCCCTCAGTTTTCAACCAAATTTCACATGAAGAATATCTCTGGGCTGAATTAAGTTGCTATGACTTTTGATGCTGATCTGGATCACTGAACTGGAATGATCCATGAAAAACAGGCTTTTTTTCATTATTCTCTATCTCTTACCATTCCAGGTCTATAGGGTACGGTGACCAGACAACCCGGTTTGTAAGAGCTAGTGCAAATCACTGTCTCTATTTAATAATAATAATAATAATAATAATAATAATTATTATTATTATTAAATGTTTTTCTCTTTCTTTCTATGTGTAAATGTGGTGAACTCAATAAACTAAACCTTTAACAGCAGGAATAAGACCAAATCTCTATCAGTGCAATATGTCCAGATACCTACATTTCATATTCAATGAAACAGTTTGGAATTTAACAGCTAGCTACGTATTCAGATCCTGCTAGTTACCTCGCCCAGGACGGAGTCCACCAGGGGGTGAGGTATTGTTTTCGGTGGGGTTTGTTTGTTTGTTTCTTTGTTTTTTTGTTAATGATATTACAGTAAAACAGCTGGATCAATCTTCATGAAACTTTCAGGATAGATGGGCATTGGTCTCAAATAGAACTGCCAACATTTTGAGGGTCATCCGGTCAAGGTCACCAAAAAGGTCAAAATCATTTTTTTCGCAATATCTTCCTTCTGATTCTATTTCTCTTTCTTACAAACACACGTGATTCTGGTTCTGACTGTAATGCTCTCTTTCACAAATATATACGATTCTGATTCAAAATCTAAATCTGAGAGATGAGAGATATTAGGTATAAAATCATTATGAACATATAGGTATAAAATAGGTGCTGCTGGGCAAGGTTTGTTTTACCTGGCAACACTTGTTATTATTGTTATTATTCACCTAACGTTTTTTAGGATACTATTTCTCCCTCAAATTTCAACCAACCATCACCAAAATTCACATGAAGAATACCTCTGGGCGGAATTAAGTTACTATGACTTTTGGTGCTGATCTGGATCACTTAACTGGAATATTCCATGAAAAATGAGATTTTTTTTCAATCACTTATAACTGTCATTTTTCATGATCTTTACAATCAGTTTTTTTCCCCCCAGGGTAGCAGGGCGCAACTTTTCCTCACTAAGTATCATTCTCTATCTCTTACTGTTCCAGATCTATAGGGTACGGTGACCAGACGTCCCGGTTTGTAACAGCTAGTGCAAATTACTCTATCTAGTCTCATTTGGTAGGTCTGCTGATGTTGCACAGGTAGCATCTCTTCAATTGCCCTCAGAAGAGCTGTGCAATCCACAATCCAAGAGGACACACAAAGATCTTTTTGTTCTGAGCCTTCATTTGATGAAAGCTGACTCAATGGGTCTCTTTGGAGCCTGGCTGATTGACATGCTGCAGACATTTGGCCTGGATGCCTGTCAGGCTGATATTTGTAAGAACGACGGCCCGGGAGGCTTGATCACATGATCACTGCGCGGACTATCCTACAGCCTTACATCACTGTGTCTGTTTGCTGCAACTTTATGATCACCTCCACATATCTGATCATTCAAACCATTTGAAATCGGTGCTCAAGTTTTCATATTCTATCCAACAGAAAACACAGAACAAAAATCAAGAGTCTGCAAACTCGCACTGAAACAGCTGAAGTTTGAGGAAATGTTAACGTTCAGTGTAGTCTATGCAATTAATTATTGATAATATTATTTCTAATTATTTGATCTGTTTCAAATATTATGAATAAAATACAGGAAAACAAGCATCTGCATCATTTCTTGGTTAAGGACAGCATAATAAATAATATTATCAGCTGTGAAGTCAGGAGCTGCTTGCTGGCAGTGCCAATCACAACGACTCAGCTGGATGATGGAATTTTAAGTGATCCTGAAATAATTCACAGCAAACAGTAACAGTATGCAGACATTTAACATATCAGTTGTTTAATGTACACACACTGATATTTTCCGTGTTAAGTACTGCTCAAAGTGTGTGAATGTGTCCGAGAGCTGAAAAAACAGCGTATTTGATCACTTTCTAATTATCATTGCCATTAGCGTTATTTGGAAAATGTTAAATTGGACAACTTTTTGCAGGTCTGTTTATGTTTTTTAGGCCAAAATCCTGTTTTCTGTTTCGAAAGTGCAGCTGATTTTCTGCCAACATTTTTCAGTGGTATTTTTAGGAAATATGTTCAACATGATGTTAAACATGTACAGTGCTGCAGAAATGCTGTAGACCAAAAATGGCTTAAAAATATAATGAAATGAAAAGTTTCAACATGGAAAAATACTATAAACAGTAATCAGTAAGCCGTAATAAATGAAACAAAGTCAATATTTGGTGTGACACAAAATTACCTTTGCTTAAGAAAAAAAAAAATAGTAGTCTGAGGTCCAATGAGTGCAGTTTCATAAGGAAATGAGCTGTAGGTTTTACTGAGCATCTTGCAGAACCAGCCAGAGTTCTTCTGGACACTTTGACTGTCCCACTTGCTTCTTAATTTTGCACCAAAACCCAGTAGCCTTCATTATATTTTCTTTTTTAACCTGAAAAGTGCTTTCTTATGGAATATGCTGCCCAGATATAAACTTTTTTTTTTGTGTAACATTTAATTTTGTGCTGGAAAATGAACGTTTGGAACTCTAAAATGTTTTTGTACTGACTTGATAATGTAGAAATCATAAAATAGAAATATATAACAAAGTTTGTATGAAAAATATGATGCCAAAGACTTTTGCACAGTCTTGTATTTTTTTCCCTAGTTTCTCCCCAATTTGGTCATGTGTCAGTTCCCAACTACCAGCTAGTTCTCTCCCATCACATTAATAGCTACCACAGCATCAAACAGTCAGAGGAAAGTGCTATCTGCCCTCTTCCACATACAAGAATTCGCAGACACCCACGACTCACTTGTCTTAATAAGTAGCATTTGTATCTGAGCTCTTTGAATTTGAGACCAATTTGGTATTAATTCCTCTAAAACCGCAAACAAACAAATAAATAAAAAGTAAATAAGTAAGTATAAGGACCAGAATATAATCCCATTGGAAAGACCTTGCAAGTATGACTGCCATACCACTAGGGCTTTGTATATACCACAATAGAAATAGAGTAAACTATTTGAGGCCAATCCAAATGAGAAATTCCTCGTCAATCAAATAAGGTGGGGAATAATTTTAACAATTCATTAAATACATACAAGAATAATAAACACCTAAAAGTGCCGTGTCTGCTCACTTTCACTGTCTGTATCTACGCATATACCTTTGGGTCACAATGAGTTTCTTTTGCAATAAAACACCCACATGCAGGACAGTACTTGACCTCTGCTTTTAAGTCTAATCTGGAAATTTACCTCTGTAGCGAAGTGTTCCTGAGTGGTGAATGTTTTGCTTGATTTCTATGGCATTCCCAGCTTTGCACCTTAGTACTTTCCTCTGTAGAGTTTTTGTCTTTCTCCATTATATTACCTCTGTCCATTATATTTATTACCTCGCCCAAGACGGAGTAAGTGAGGTGAGGTATTGTAATCAGTGCGGTTTGTTTGTTTGTTTATTTATGTGTGTGTCTGTCTGTTAACAATCTAGTGTCTAGACGGTTGCACTGATTGACTTCAAATTTTTAGGGTAGGTGGGCAATGGTCCATAGATTATCTGATTAAATTTTGGGGGTAATCAGGTCAAAGTGAAGGTCAAGGTCACCGGAAAGGTCAGCCTTTCGGTCAAAATAACATATTTTCCATTATAACTCAAAAACGGTTGCCGAGAGACAGATGTTTACTATTATGAGCATATAGGAACTCCCATATGGCCTCTCATTTGGCACCATTATCTTTGACCTCGAGTGACCTTGAAAGGTCAAACTCAAGGGCACGGATTTTCAGAGGGCTGTAACTTGAAAACAGTTGATGGTAGACAGATATTTACCATTATCAACTTACAGGAAGTGCCATATGGGCTTTCATTTGGCACCATGACCTTTGACCTTGAATGACTGAAATGTTAAACCCAAGGTCATGGATTTTCATAGGACTATAACCTGACAGCTGATGATTGAGAAATATTACCGTTATGAACATATAGGTATAAAATAAGTGCTGCTGGGCGAGGTTTGTTTTGCCTGGCAACACTTGTCATTCTTGTTTTTGGATTTTGCCTGGTTCATGTTGTTTGCTGATTGTCGTATCATTGCCTGGTTTTTTTTTTTTGGACATTGTTTATTTGCCTCAAATTTTGGACCTGCCTGCCTGAGGTTTAATAAAGCTTCCTACTGCAATTGCATCTGCCTACCATCTGCATTGATGACACTCTTCAACTATGGGATATAGAAAGTAGAAGTGTGCTTCTCTGTAGTGTTTACGTAAACACAAAATACAAACTGCACTGGGTTAAGGCCGAACGTAGTGCATCCACTCTGGATCAACAGAACAAAACAAGCCTGATGTCTTTTTGCCCAATCTGTTTTCCAGATATGTGCTAAAATGTATTTAGAACCTGCCCAGGTCTATAAAGAATACTATTACACTTGGCCATAAGCTGGGGGATGTCCAAGGACAACCAGTGAACCAGCAACAGGGTCATGGGTGTCAAAGGCTCACTGATTTGCATGGGGCACAAAGACTAGCCCATATGGTCCAGTTCAACAGAAGAGCTACTGTAACACAAACTGCTGAAAAAGTTAATGCTGATACCTTTCTGTTTTAGCCACAGTACAGTTTCAGCTACAGGAACTCTTCTGTGGGATTGGCCCATATAAGCTAGTCTTCATGCCCCATGTGAATCAATGAGCCTTCAACACCCATGACCCTGTTGCGGGTTCACCAGTTGTCCTTCCTTGGACCACTTTTGGTAGGTACTAACCACTACATCCCAGGAACACCCAAGATGTGCCATTTTGGAGATGCTCAGACCCAGTCATCTCGCCATCACAATTTGGCCTTTGTCAAAGTCACTCAGATCCTTACGCTTGCCCATTTTTCCTGCTTCCAGCACATCAACTTCAAGAACTGACTGTTCTCTTGCTGCTTAATATATCCCACCCCTTGATAGGTGCCATTGTAATGAGATAATCAGTGTTATTCACGTCACCTCTCAGTGATTTTAATGTTATGGCTGATTGGTGTATTTCCACTTCAAACAAAACTTCCGAAGGGAAGTGCTTGTCAGCTAGTACTAGTAATAACCTAAAACAATGTTCTGGCTTTCTTTCTTTATCACTTTCTTTATTTATTGTATTTTAAATTAATGCATATAATATAAAAGGACTGTTTTTCACAAAATGTTCTTCGATGGTATTCTCCATCCCTGATCTTGTGAACTAGTACGTGGATGTGTCTTTGATAGAGACTATAAAGCACTTCTATAAGCCGTTCTGAATAAAGGTCCCTGCTAAATGCTGTAAAATGTAGTTAAAAAATAATCAGTTTAAGCTTGACAGTATATTCCATACATAAAAGTGCAGTAATCCATGCAAATTAAATTATTTGAAGTCAATCAAGTCAAGGTTTACATTAGTCTTCTTCTGCATAAATCTACACACACTCAGAAGTAGGATATGAACACTTTTCTGAATTTACGGGATTTTCATGAATGCCAAATTTCTTGTGTAAACACTCATACTAATGATTTATGCATAAATCTTTTCATATCCAGCTTGATAAATGAGATCTAGTGTTTCTAATGGTAGCTCAACTTCCTGTTGCAGGCCAGCTGACATGATTTATTTATTTATTTATTTATTTATAAATGAAACTACAGCCTACACTCTCAGATAATAAAATACATTATTGTACCTTGAGGGGTACAATGGCTTGTCATTGGGGCAGTACCCACTAAGGTACTTATTTGTACCCTTCAAATACTGCTAGAGAACATATATGTACCATTTTGGCCCTAAAAAGGTACATACAGTTACCTTGACGTCCCTTTGGGGTACATTAGCATAGACCGTACCATGGGGGACAGAAATGGACTTCTACTGTACCCCTATTTCTGACAGTGTATACATATACTTAAATTGGTGTGAAGGTGTGAAAATGTTATGTGCTAGGCTTCGTATTAGCTTTGCTAGCAGATTAGCTGTGCGAGCTAACTATGCTAGCTATATACACTCACCGGCAGCACCAACATATGCCTATATATGCATGTATATCTTCTTCTAACTAGTAAAAGACCATTTAAATAAGGCACTCATCTAAAAACCCAGTAGTCATGCTGTTGCAGAACTCATGGCTCTCCGTCATGCGTGTACATAGAAAATAAATCATTGCCTCTCACTTTGTCGCTCTCTATTGTAAACACACCTTAACTCTGTTATTACAGTGTCATGGCTTTTCATATGTATTCATAAAATACTAATAGCAGGAATATCAAACACTTTTTTTTAAGGTGCAGAAAAATATCAGCTACATACCTGAATCATACTGTGTAATTGTAAGTTTAAAAAGTATTATGTAACTGTCTCCTTGTTACCACATGGAAACTTATGAAAATGTTATGATATTGAATTGGCAGAGTTATTTATATTTTTGTCTGATTGTAAATTAGATTAAATTTGGTTTTGAAGGTCAGTTTTGATCACTATTATGTGGCTGTGACATGTCACTTGATGCTGTGCACTGAACTAGATAGTTAGTTGTCATGATGTTCTAACAATCACCTCAGGAGATGTAATAACAACCTTACCGGTATGTCACTTGACGCGGGTCATATCATTGAGGTATTATGTCAACCTCACACCAAGTTTGACCAAAGCATTCTTTATGACAGCTGACACTTTAATAATTGTACAGTAGCATACCAGTCAAAGGTTTAGACACACTACACATTCATAAGTTTTTCTGTATTTTGACTATTTTCTACATTGTAGAACAATACTGAAGACATCAAAACTATGAAATAACATATGGAATATGTATGGAATTGTGGTAAACAAAAAAAAGTGTTATATGATTTTTTTATTTTATTTTAGATTCTTCAAAGTAGCTGCCATTTACCTTGATGACGCTTTACACACTACTGACATTATCTTAACCAGTTTCATGAGGTAGTCACCTGGAATGCTTTTCAGTTGACAGGTTTGCCTCGTCAAGTGTTAATTAGTGCAATTTCTTGCCTTCTTAGTGTGTTTGAGATCAAAAAGTAAATAGTAAATAATAAAAAATACAGTAAATAGCCCTATTCCACAAATATAGTGATCCATATTACGTCAAGAACCACTCAGCTGAGTAAAGAGAAACCGCATCCATCTTTACTTTAAGGCATGAAGTGTCTTTTATTTAATAAAAATAAAGGAAAACTATTGAATTAGAAGGTGCATCCAAACATTTGACTGGTACTGTATATGTTTTGTGACAGTTGCCATGTAGGACATACCATTATGAATACTGTCCTTAATCCTCTGGGGTCTGAGGGTATTTTGTGGCACTCTAATGATTTTAGCATGCTCTGATTTTGTTGTCAATTTCAACAAATCTAAGCAGTATTTTCAAAGTCATATAATTTTGTTTTGTATTCAGCACAAGTTCAGCTACAATAATATCTATGTATGTCATGATTGTACTTAAAAAAATACCAGATAAATGAAGATGTTGTAAAGAGCAGTTTTAGAACTGTGTTGGAATGTGTGGAAAACAAAAAACAAAAAAAACAACCAACCAAAAAAAAAAACAAAACACAAACTTACCCATTGTGTCGAACCGTTTTGGTCACTTGAGGTGATTCTGTTCAGTCTTAGGAATGTATCAAGCACAAAAAC
>JAODLJ010000004.1:53621582-53631619 GCA_027576115.1 Cathorops melanopus
TTAAGCTGGTAAATAATATATTTATTTTTTTCTTTACCAAATTCTAACAGAAAACGAGAGCGCCCGAAAGGGAAAATCGAGGCGAGCCGCCATTTTGAATCCTCATTCACGGCTGTAATGCAAATTGCTTTCTCCTCGGTATACAAGTGCATTTCCATGGCAGGAAAAAAAAACTACATTTTGCTGCCTATGTAGTCTCCTATTTATACAAAATTGAGTCATTCAGGATTCAGCCATGTTTTTGCTCGGCGTTTGCATCAGTTACAGGTTTTTAGCTTTCTCCTGAAATGTTTTCTTTGATTTCTTCTTCCTCAGGGTGGTAAAACTCGCTTTTGCTGTGAACACTGTCATTATTGCTATCCATGATGTAAAATTAATGCTATTATGCTGAGAAATGCTAGCAAAAATTTATGAGTTTCGATAAAAATCTTATAAATAAATCTTACAAAAAAGATCAATGTTGACAAAAACTGCTACTATGTTTGTTATTGTTGTGAATGAGCGAGTCGCCAGAGGTCTGTAACTGGGGTCCGTACCATAGGATACGGACCCGCTTGCCAGCCAATCAGAGCGCAGGATTTGACGGAAACCGGACCGCGAAAAAAATAAAAGTAGGTTATTTACTTATTACAAAATACAGCTGTTTAAAGAAGAAGAGTATTAAATGTGCTGAAAAGATATAACGTGTGCAATGTGTTCAAAATGTTGCAAATAGGAGCTGAGATAAGGAAAAAGACATATTTTTAAGAAAATAGTTGTATGAGGGAGATTATTTTTCTACCACATCCCCTTTTTGACCTAAGATGATTCAGACCACGCATGATGTGGTTAGCCATCTCAGTTTGAGCTTTTGGCTCAAATTACCAGAAAATTAGTGGTGGAAAATAATCGTGAGTTGGAGCAAATGGAAGATGCAACTCTGAGCCAGAGCACTGCAGCCATCTTTAGTTACTGATTTTTTTTTTTCAGGGCTTTCAGGCTTCAGTCCTATCTTTAGTGCGTGAAAAGCTCTACAGGGGTTAGATTGGTAGATTGATTTGATCAGTCGATATGTTCTTACTTTTTCGGCCCAAAACACTTTGGTTGCTAGGACAGTGTGATTTATTTGTTGGAGACAAATGTCTTGTTGGAGATAAATACCAGTTCTGGTTAGAGCTTTGTGTATAACTACACCCAGGATATTTCACACACAAACACTGGTATGCTTTGGAACTTTTTTCATTGCACTTTCACATTTGTCTCATTGCCCATATGGCTCTGAACCAGAATACATACTTCAAGTTACTGTTAGAATATAAATCAGCTTAAAAGCATGCATCAGTGTAGGCTTAAAATAGGCATAAAAATATGCCTTAAAAATATTAACATAGCATTCATGATATTACGTAAAGAATAAAACATTTTAGGGCATAAGAACACAATCAATTACCAGGTGGTGTGTTGCAGATTGACACAAACGCTACTATTAGTGTTACCACACTAAAGTTGATTATTTTTCACTAACAACATGTCCTGTTGTGTTTTATTCTTCTTATAACACAATTATTTTCCAACACCTAGCAATTTTTGTATTTATTAATGAATGACATGTACTTACTAATCCATGTATACTTGCATTTAATGCTGTGGAGCATCCTTGAAACAAGTCTATGAAGGTTCTCAGTCATCCAGGTCCTCGTAATCCATAGGTGCTAAAGAAGGCAACTGGACTTGCTTGAAATCCTTGAAGACATTTCACCTCTCATCCGAAAGGCTTTTTCAGTTCTGTCTGACTAGTGGGGAGTTTCAGGTATTTATCCTCTAGTGGACCAAAAGCAACCCTAAGAAGAGTCGTTGAGGTCACATGGGTCATTGACCGTCTCAGCCATCCTGTAGGTTGTTAGAGTCATTGGAGGCCTGGAGTGAATGGTGTTAGCAGCCTAGAGCGTTGTTAGGGTGATCAGGACTGCAGTGATCAGGACGGTTTCAGGACTGCATTTTAGCCAGAGGAATAAAAGAAGCCAACTTCGTCAACCTGGAACAACCATCACTGAACAGATGAGGTGGTCTGAGACACCACTTATCAGCCACCTACAATGCAGTCTTTGGCACACTTCCCAGAAAACTGAATACACATCTACACCAAGACTCAGCTGACTTCAAAGACTCACACGATGGTAGAGAGAGCCAACGACCCACAGATCACCCTAATGACTCTCTAGGCTGCTAACACCATTCACCCCTGGCCTCCAGTGACCCTAAGACCTACAGGATGACTGAAAGAGTCAACGACCCATGTGACCTCAACAACTCTCCTTAGGGTTGCTTTTGGTCCACTAGAGGATAAATACCTGGAACCCCCCACTGGTCAGACAGAACTGAAGAAGCCTTTCGGGTGAGAGGTGAAATGTCTTCAAGAATTTCAAGCAAGTCCAGTTGCCTTCTTTAGCACTTGCCGTTTACATTGACCTGGATGACTAAGAACCTTCACAGACATGGTTGTGCATCATTATGGTCTTTAATAGCTTAAACTTGTCAATGGACATTACTCAATGAGGAAAACAACTTTTATAATACAATTCCTTCATTCCTTTTATCTTCAGTAAGCAATTTATCCTCGCCAGGACCACAGTGGGTCTAGAGCCTATATCAGGAACACTGGGCTCCTGGCTGAGATTTCAGGCTCATCACAGGGTTTTGAATGTTGAGAAAATATTGATGTTTCACAGCGCTGGAGATTGGTGTAAAATGACATCAAAGGATTACTTTGTCATAGATGTATGTCATGTAGTATGATATGCGTATGACCACTTCAGTGATCTGGAAACTTCTACACCACAGAATAAACACACCGACTATTCAGAGAGATCATGTTACATGTACTTGCATGTAAATATTTTCTGAATGGCTTCATTTTTTTTTTTTTTATTGCTGAGCTCACACTGTCTTTGGAATATCATTTTCTTTTGCAGTGGGACACTATAAATAGCCCCGTGGGTGAGACTATTCATATGCCACCAGAACCGATATATAATACTAAGTGGCCCTGTTACTGTACTATATCACCTGTTTTGCATAATTAGCTCAGCCCACATTGACTTTTCTCATCCCAAAATAAGAGCCATGCTGTTACACAACGTATCCTCGGATGAGAATTCATCTCAGTGCTGCTGTGACAGCTGTGTTAAGAGCATTGGCAGCTTGACTGTTTCCAGCAATATTAAAGTCCCAACTGACTTTGTGGAAATAAGACGCTCCATCACTCAGTAGTGCTGTAGTGCTACCTGCACTGAAGATGGAAAACATGCACTGTGCCAAAACTACAGGAATCCAGAGATGTATCTTGAAATTCTTGCAAGAATCTGGATCATGTCTGGAGAATTTTTTGACCATGCCATGATCAGAGAGTACCCAACATGGATTTCATCATATACAGATATGGGTTAGAGGTTGAAATATCTGAGCAAAACCATCTCTGGATTCTAGGGGATTTTGCGCAGTGATGGCTGATGTTTTGCCACAGATATCTACAGGTTTCAGAAATTATTTTAAGACTAAATTTCAGAACATAGTGTTGAAATGAGAAGGGTGATTCTATATTTGGGGTGCCATTTGTGTCCAACATTTAGAAAAATATGTCTTTTAATAATTAAAAAAAAGGTTAAAGACATGTTAAACAAGTAAATTGTCCTTCACAACATTCTGTTGTCAGATAAAAGACAATGGATACAGATGCAGATCAGTGTTTTGTTTGTTTGTCTGTTTTTTATTAAAAGGGTAGAAGGCAAAAACAAAACATGAATCAATACTCGTAGTCAAAAACAGGCAAAGGTCAGGCGATGAGCAAAGATCAATATAAGATGGAATCAAAAAAAAGTAAAATCCGTAATAGCAACACAAAAAATAGCCTCAATGAGGCTGTAGCTCATACCGGCCACTGTTGTTGTGTGCGAGTTTGAAATCCGATCAATCCTGTGGGAGGAGTAACGATTTTTGTAAAATTGCATATGACCCCTGTGTAGTTGCATCCATGGCAGGTGGCACCACCTGGTGAACAATTCTTGTTGGAATATGTCTTTAGAGTCTTCTGGGTGAGTTTCAGTGAAAACTTCCTAGCAGTTTATGAAGAGTAGCGTTTAATGTGACGGGTCATCCAAAAAAATTAGACACCCATAAAATTGCAAATATGACAGGTGGCACCACTATCTTTTATGCACACCCACCTGGGGAACATTGCATGCGAGTTTGATTGAAATCTGATCAATTGTGTAGGAGGGGTAGCGATTTTTGTAAATTGTGGATGGACGGATGACATGTGATATCATAAGCTTCTCTGGCCTGGCCTACAGCCGGAAGAGCTAATCAAAAAACTGTTGATTATTGTTCATATGGAGATTATCTCTAAGGATGTCAGTGTGGTGATTGACAGGTGATCAGACACGGAGGGAACGTTGTGGAATGAGGGATGATCTGCTGGGAAACTCCAACACTCATATCCTGTTTCTGTCTTTTGCGCCGGGTTGTTCACAGTGACACCTTCACATCTGCCTCCATTCAGCTGGAGAGAGACAGATACATGACCTCCATCAGTGGGGCACTGCTCAATCAAACATCAGTTTATGTCTCTCTCTCTCTCTCTCTCTCTCTCTCTGTGTGTGTGTGTGTGTGTTTGTAAATGTTTGCATTCTGCTGAATTCTTTGCAGTGGAACAACATCTGTCTGTGATGGTGAATTTTACAACATCAATGATGCATCTAGGGATGTAACCAATTATTGATAAGTTATTCAGAGTGAATAGATTAAGTATAGGAGATAGGACAAAACTTGGCAGAAAGTAAGAATGCCATACAAGAGAGCTTGCCAAAGAAAGCTTGCCATGTAAGAAACCCTAAAAGTCACATTAATGCAGGGTTTTTAGCTTAAAAGGTGTGAATACTGCATTACATTAATGCCATTTAGCGGAAGCTCTTATCCAGAGAGGACATACAGCATATTCAGAGCAGTCTAGGGAGCAGTTGGGGGTTAGGTGCCTTGCTCAAAGGCACTTCAGCCATTCCTGTTGGTCCAGGGAATCAAACTGGCAATCTTTTGGTCCCAAAGCGATTTCTCTAATCATTAAGCCATGGTTTCCCCAACTATGACACGGTTGCCAGGTTTCAGAAAATAAACACACATTAACTATAACTCAAAAGCCACAAATTGGCCAAACAAGATGTTTTTTCCCCCATCTTTACTCTTAGCCTTTGCATGGGAAACAAGTTAACAGTCATGCACACACATTTCTGATTTATTTCCAGTGTCACTGCTCTATAATGCCCATGGGATGAATTTGGTGTTCCAGTTCATCCCAAAGGTGTTCACTGGGGTTGAGTTCAGTCAGGGCTCTGTGCAGGACACTCAAGTTCTTCACTCCAGCCTTAACACCTTAACACACCACGTCTTCATGGAGCTCGCTTTGTGGACAGGAGCATTGATGTGCTGGAATAGGTTTGGGTCTCTTAGTTCCAGTGGAAAAGGGAAATTGTAATGCTAAGGCATCCTATACAAAGAATGTCAAAGACTGGCATTGCACCTGTATACATATGTCTGTGAAGGTTCTCAGTCATCCAGGTCATCGTAATAAGTAGGTGCTAAAAAAGGCAACTGGACTTGTTTGAAATCCTTGATGTTTCACCTCTCATCATAAAGGCTTCTTTAGTTTAGACTAGTGGGGAGTTCCAGGTACGTATTTATCCTCTAGTGGACTAAAAGCAAACCTAAGGAGAGTCGTTGAAGTCACATGGGTTGTTGACCCTCTCAGTCATCCTGTAGGTTGTCAGGGCCACTGGAGGCCAGGAGTGAACAGTGTTAGCAGCCTAGAGGGTCATTAGGGTGATCTGTGGGTCATTAGCTCTCTCTGCCATCATGTGAGTCATTGAAGTCAGCTGAGTGTTGGTGTGGATGTGTATTCAGTTTTCTGGGAAGTGTGCCAAAGACTGCATTGTAGGTGACTGATAAGTGGTGTTTAAGACCACCTCCTTTGTTCAGCAGTGGTCATTCCAGGTTGACGAAGATAGCTTCTTTTACTCCTCTTTCAAACCACTGGTCTTCTCTGGCAAGAATGCATACACTGCAGTCCTGAAACAAGTGTCCTTTTTTATTGAGATGAAGATAGACTGCAGAGTCCTGACCTGAGGAACTGGCTGTCCTGTGTTGATCCATATGCCTGTGAAGTCAGACAGAACTGAAGAAGCCTTTCGAATGAGAGGTGAAACGTCTTCAAGAATTTCAAGCAAGTCCAGTTGCCTTCTTTAGCACCTATGGACCTCTAGACATAAGATCCATGTTATTTGCAGATGATTTGCAGATGTTCTCTTGGCACCATCCAAAGTGGACCTGTGCACTGCTGAGTCTGAAGTGGCTGGGATAGCACCTCCACATCTGAAGCCATGGTGCTCTATTGGAAAACACTGGGAAGCTCCTTCAGTTTAGGGGAGAGACCTTGCCTTCATGGTGGAAGTGTTTAAGTATCCTTTGATTCGATGAAAATAGCAGGAGTGTTCCAGTAACTGTACGGATCTATGGTTGTGATGCAGGAACTCAGTTTGGAGACAAAGTTCTCAGTTTCCCGGTCACTCTCCAAGCTGTGGGTGGTGATTAAAAGAAGGTCTGGAGTATAGGTGGTGGAAATTAAGTTCCTCTGCAGGGTTCCTGGACCTACTACCTCAGTGATGTTGGCAATCTAAGAAGAGCCGCAAAACCCTCCAAATTGTTTGGGCACCTTACAAGGATGGTCAGTGGCCAGCTCCAATTGAGATGTATCAGGCACATCCCACTAGATAGAAACTGATTCCAGGCCAACCCAGGATCTGCTGTACAGATTAGGCCTATATCTCACTGTTGGATTGGGAAAACCCTTGAATTCCCAATAAGAAGCTGGAATATGTGGCATAAGATAGAGAACTCTGGACTGACCTTCTAAACCTGTTGCTTCTACGAGTCCCATTAGAAAAATAACTGAACCCCCCGAAACATTGTCTTTAATAATTTAAGATGTTAAACATTTACTATTTTTATTATGGCTGGGTTCTTGCCCGAACTGATAATCACATCATTAATTTTTCTTTGGCTAATCAGACACAAGGTATGCCACCACACTTGCCAGAGCAGTTGGGGGTTAGGCGCCTTGCTCAAGGACACTTGAGCCAGTCCTGCTGGTTCAGGGAATTGAACAAGAAACCTTTTGGTCCCAAAGCTGTTTCTCTAACCATTTGGCCATGGCTTCCCCTATATAAAATAATTATATAATTCAATAAATAACACTATCATCATATACTATATTACGGTGTGGTTTGTTGTGTCCAACTTAAATATTGGTTGCCATGGTTTTAACGGCTGTGCTGTCACTGTAGATAATTTAGATCCATTTTTAGTGGAACACTTGGTCCATCTTTGTATCTCTGCACTTAACACAAGCAAGACTGGAATAAAGACCAGATTTCCATGACGGAGATGGTTTTTTTGTGCAGTGTGTGCTGAGATAATGTTTCTTCGGTGTTTGAATTAAGAATTAGTGCAGATAAATCCAAGTGATCTCACTTCAATCTTTTGAGTCAAGTGTCTCTCAGTGAACTCCTTTTATCCCATCGCAATGCCTTTTAACCTTGTCTTTGCACCTCTCTCTCTCTCTCTCTCTCTCTCTCTCGGATTTTTTTCCCTCCTCAAATCATGATCTCCTCTGCTGCAATGAAAACTCCACCTACTCAGTGCTGCTAATGTAGTCACTGACAGTGCGAGCTCTCCTGCTCTCTTCTCTCTTCTCCTGCTCTCTTCTCCCTCTCTCTGTCTCTCCCTCCCTCCCTCCCTCACTCTCTCGTTCTTCTCTCAAGCTCCCTCGTGCACTGTTTGCTCCAGTCCAGGATAAATAAAGGCAGCTAGGAGGATGTGGGGAGGGAAGAGAGATGTAGGCGCTTGCGGACGGAGCATGATGTTGAGGCGACTCTCGCTTGCCGAGTCTCGGCTCTGAGGATTACGGACACTCTTGCATCTCTTCTCCCGTCACTCCACCATCCCATCACCCACTGGAGGATGCCCAGTTCTGGTTGCTGTTCTCCTTCTGACAGGACTACTGCACTTTACTCACTGTTTGGTGCCCAAGACGGACTCTCAGAAGAGATCATAGCCTGCTGAGACTCATGGAGCCCGATTCCCGACTTTGGTAGACGTTTCTACTTCTTCGCCCCCTCTTTCACTGGCTTGGCTTTTTTTGCCAGGCAAAGACATAAGGAGGCACTGGCAGTTCTCCAACTCCATGTATTTCTGACTCATTTGAGGCTGCGTTAGTCGGCATCTGACAAAGAGGTAGGAGTTTAAACATCAGCATTGTCATTTTTCACCCGAGTCAAATGTTTCTCTGTGATAAAATAAGTGCGTCTTTTTTTGTTTGTTTCTTCAGTTCTCTTTTAATAGTCTGACTCTGCTTAGTATCATACACACTCCACAACAAGTTCCAAAACCTGTAAGCACAGTACAGTATCTCTATGCAAATAGTTCACTTTACGAGAAAGATGGAAGGTGATTAAAATCTTTCCTTCTCAGCACCATCTGTTGTATCGTTGAGTTGACCCACATGGAGATTCCAAGAGATGAATGCCTCAGGACTTTCGAACATTACACAGGATCTTTGGGCTCAGGTGTTGTCTGACAGGGCAGCAATTCTGGAATAATAGAAGAACACGAGTTTATCTAAGGCTGTGCTTTGCTAGTTTTTGACAAGAATAGCTCTCGATGTCACAGAGATGTTCGAAATAACATCACCTGTGTCACAGTTGTAATTTATTTGAACCAATCTACAGAAATTCTCACTTCTTTTCTTTGCTCTGATGGCTGGGATTTTCAGAAAGGTTGTCGGAGAACCCTGAGTGATGCTCTCCTGAAGACTAGATGTGCTTTAGTGTGGACATTTATTTGTGTGTGTGTTTACTTTCACACTCGTATGTACATTGCACCACAAAGTGCACTCTTTCACGTAAAAGTCATGATGGAAAAAGCCTTTTTAAAAGACTGATTTGCCTGTGGACATGGGATTGGTGATTGGGGAAAGGGTCAACTGGAGAACCTAATAAGACATGACCGGGGGTGGGGGGATCCTTCCATAGAATTAAATCAATTGAGATGGACATTAATTGGTTTTCTTGCTTATCAGCTAACGAACCTTTTCGTGGGGATGAAAAATGTTTAATTAAATACATCAGGAAGAAGAATGTGTGTGAACAAATGCATAAGCGACATGCTAACATGTCTATGTGACACACTGATACACTCAGTGTCAGTGCTAACATGTTTACTCTCTCGTTAGATCATAGAACTCTCACAAAACAGTTTGCCCAACAATCATGCACCTTTAGCTGCCAGAAAATGTCTGTTCAGGTTTCTTTACGTCTTTCTGTTAGAGATTTTTTTCGTCATCGTGTGTAAATTCTTTTGAGGTTTGAGTCGTGCATATCAACTCAATGATCTCCATCACCTAAAGGGAAGGAAAGTGGATTTTTTCCCGCTCTAATTAGAATATTTAATAATAAAAACTGTTGATATCATAAACTGACATTTTGATGTCACTGACATGATCAGAGTAAAATAAACAGTTTGTGATATCACTAGTTTTTATTATTAAATGTATAACGTAACTTGTCTTAATTAAGGTACTAATTAGAATACCATGGTTGAATTGGTGGGTTTTGAAGTGAGTTGGAGATGAAGTAAGAGGTTAAGACATGGGTTTTGAAATGAATATGCAAAACTAGATAACCGGTCAATGCTTGTTGTTGTTGTTGTTGAGGAAAAACCAAGACATTAACTGTTGAATCAAAACCTAAAAATAACAATCTGCAATTTTTGGATTAATACAGTATGCAATCTCATGATACTGTACACCCACCGGCCACTTTAATAGGAACTTGTTCTTGATTCTAAGATCCCTGTTCTTGGCTTCAAGACTGGAACCCAATGTGTTCTTCTGTTTTCTGTTGCATGCTGAGATGCTTTTCTGCTCACCACAGTTGTAAAGAGTGATTATATGA
>JAODLJ010000004.1:54910473-54922722 GCA_027576115.1 Cathorops melanopus
GGGTGCATCACTAAGGAGAGCAAACCTGTTCGACACGTGACGTGGAGAGGAGTGGTGCTCCCGTGGGCGAGCCTCAGCGGTAGCTTTGGCTCTACGCTTATGCCGCCGAGCCGTCACCCATTCGCCCCGCTGTAAGGGCTCTAATGCCGGAGTTGGGGGATTCCTAACTCCACCTAGGGCATCCAGACTTTCCCCTACAGAAACTACACTGTTCTCATTCTCACTGACCTTCTTTAAAGCCTGGACACGCGCTTCTAACACTATAATCTTCTCCGTCAGAGAGCTAACTATCACAAATAAAGCTATCGCTAGCGACAGAGGAAGAATGACTAAACAATCCCTCACTCAGCATACTGAACAGGCTGAAGGTATGCCGTGATGAAAGGATTCACGCACCTTAATCGAAGATCTGTTGATATTAAAGCAGATCTGATGTAGATGGCCTCCGCTTATGGTCTTTACACAGGAGGAGAAAAAAAAGAAAGCTTCCGGTCTCTGCGTTCTTCCGAAAAAAGAGAGAGAAAAAAAGGAAAGTGAAAGTGAAAAGTACAAAAAGGAACGCGAAAGTACAATAAAAAATGAAGAGGATACTGGAAAATTATTTGTAGAAAAAATAAAAAAAAAAGATTAGCAATTAACGCCAACACTCGTGGAAAAAAGACTTGTCACAAACAACTCAAGAAAAAAAAATTTGAAGATTTGTGATTAGCATTTTGAAGGACAAAATGAAAATGTAAGGAGTAAAAAAGTCTGTTTAATATTTCTTTTGTAATTTGACTTGCGTAAAAGTTAAAAAAAACCCTTGAGGACAAGTATTCAATTTCAATAACATTTGAGTAAAGTGCAAATCCTTCAAAAAGTAAGTAGAATGTTTTTCCTCCTTTTACACATTTTCTCTCTCGCAGCAAAATTTATTTTATCAGGTGTTCTTTTACAGCAGAAGGAGCACAAGGAGAAAAACAGCCCATAAATGTAGAACATTGCGGAGTGGGCTGAAGTGTTTATGAGTTTTCCTTTTTCATTTTCACTGAGTTCAGGGCTCATGTAACAGTCATGCACTCGAGGGTTCTGTTAAACTTATTTACTCTATTAATATAGAATTCACTTTCTGTTCATGTTTACCTGAAGTAATGCTTATCACAATACTTTGGAAAGGAAGAATGGATATATTTAATACAACAGAAGAGCATTTACCTGATTTAAATCCTGAGAGAGGCAGTGCTTTCAGGGTGGGTGGGGTATACTTTCTCCCCTGTCAAGCTCAGTGACACGAGCCAATCACAGAGTAATTTGAAAAGATGCGCCAGGTGTCTCACAGGAACAGGAAGTGTTATGCTGCAACCTATTGTACTCAAAACCTGGGAAAGTCCAAGCAGAAAAACCTTGGAAAGTTTCCCCAAGTACTGATGGAAGCACTTTTGAGTGCTTTGGCTTAGAAAAACATGGCTGGCAAGAGCAAGACCACATTTCTTTGTCTAGCCCCTGAATTTGATAAATGTATTAGTCAGCTCTACCGTGAGCTAGCCAAGTGGTTATTGTGTCTGCCTCTCGACCGGGAGATCGTGAGTTCTACTCGCGGTTGGGTCATACCAAAGACCATCATAAAAATGGTACCTACTGCCATCTGGCGAGGCACGTTGCAATACAGATGCGAGTAGGGAGTCAAAATCTCGTGGTTACCAGAGGACCAGCCCCCCAACGTAACCCTAGCTATATTATATGCGAGAGGCCGAGAGCTATAGAAACGGAGATGAGCACCGCGCTCATGTGCCTCAAGAGCTGGTTAGTACTGGGACAGGAGACTGCCCGGGAGGACCAGGTCCTGGCACGGGAGGACTTTATTAATAAAATCTACATGAATTATTTCTGTGTGATTAGCTTATAACAGGTCATTATAGGTCGACTCTCTTGTTCGTTTTTGCTCATAAAATGATCCATCGCAATGGTCTTATCACGTCAGTAAAATTTGGCTGAAATCAATAATATTAGAAATACTTAGCGTTGTTAAACTAGCTTTGCACAACACAAAATCTACTTATCAAGTTTTATTCAGTATAAAATGATGCGTGGGAGAAATGGAAAAATGATCAAACTGGGGGGTGAGTTCTCCATATGACACGTGTCCATCATAGTATTTTAATTCCTTATGCCCTGTAGTAAGCGTTTAGCAGATACAGGGATCTTGCAGACACTTGAAAGGACATCATACATTACAGGTGCAGGCTAAACTGAGAAGGTGTCGCTACAGTCCTCCTCGCTTCACATCAGTAACACGTATGTTCCTGCACACCTCCCTGTTGGATGAGACGTGATTTATCGAGGACTCGTTCAGTCTCACCGAAGGGTGAAGAGACTGGATGAAACAAGCAGCTCTTGTCCGGGAAAGCAGCAGAGGAAAATTAATGAGGAAGGGGGACTCGGCACTGAATCACAGCAGAGCTCGCGTGTCAAGCCATTTCCTTTCTAGAGGATAGTAACAAGTGGTGGAGCAAACCAAATAAACATGCAGCTCAAGATTCCCTTCAGTTTATTAAATTTAAGGGTGTGTATGAAGTGTCTGAACAGGCTCCGTGCTCCATAATCACATTCCTCTCTGAATCTCTGTTTAAAGTCTTTTGATGTTGAGGGCAACTGTGACACAGAGTTGACTATTTATAGACAAGTATTGATGTGTTAATCTGTGCAAAAAAGTGTTGGCATGTAACCTTTTTGCCACTAATGCGCCAGGGGCACAACTGGGATATTTATCAGTTTACTTAATTAAATTGTCCCAAAGTGGCTTCACATTCCATATCTTCCCTGATAACTCCAAAGAGAGAAGTGTAAAGCACAAGCCTTTGTATGACTTGGCAGGAGAAGTTGGCCACTGGGACCCTTTGGCTGTGTTCAGTTATCCTGACCTCTCAGTGGCATTCATATCCTGTCTGGGCAGCGAGCCGTGGCGGTTTGTTACCCTGGGATTAGCTGGCAGTGGGGAGCACAGAGAGCAACCCAGCTCTCCTTTCCTCAGCCTAGCTTCCTGAGCTGGCCATGACCCAGCACTCAATAGCAGTCTGCTCAGGTTAGGATGTAATTGCATGTTCAGAGCTATAACAAGCTGTATCTTTAAAGCCTATTGGTAAAGTGCTGTCACAGAGCCAATATTAACCCATGTATAATCACCTTCATTGCAAAAAAAAAAAGTCCCAGGAGCACAGGGAAAGGACGAGGTTGTTTTCACAGAGTTCAGAAGCATCACAGTACCTATTAATTACCACTGTTAAATAATCGTTCTGTGTTAATGTACAAAGTCCTCTCATATTCACATATGTCCCCAGCAGAATCCAGTGAAGCTTGTGATAATATCCGTTTATCCCTGTATATAAAGACTTTGAGTTTTTAGTGCAGTGAGTTCAGTGTAATCCCCTCAGAGGATATGCCAGCAGATATCAGATACAACCAGTTCAGCAGTCGTTATCGTCAGCAATGACGCTGCTTCTTTAAACATCCATTTAGCGATCGGTATCTCCAGGGATTTTGTAATGTTTTATCTTATTGACTTCATTACAGAATAGAACTACACCATTATAGTAGTTATTTAAGATCTACTACAATATAGCCAACATTGGTGCAATACAAAACACTTACAGGAGATGTTTTGTATAGGATAAATGTGTGTATCCCTGTGTATTATTTGTTAACTTACTCAGTCAAGTCGTTGTGTCACTCCAGTACTTGAAGTGTCTAATGAGCACCCAGGGTTTTATGTAAATTATGCTTGTACACTCTGTCAGGGTGTTTCTTAATACCTATTAGGAAATTAACCATATTAGTCCTTTCCATATCAAATGTGCAGCTGTGTGTTGAGTATTATTAGCGGAGTGACTGAGTGACCTCCATCTCATTATGTAAACCTTTGGGGAAAGTTCTTGTTCTGTGAGTTCGATTCTGTACAGTTCTGCACTGTCCAAGTCAACATGCTGCAGCCTAAGGGAGTCCGATGTTTGGGTTGCTTTTAAGGTGCCTTCCATCCATCCATCTGTTATCTATCCTGCTTATCCATTAGGGTCGCGGGGGAAGCTGGAGCCAATCCCAGCTGACTTCTGGTGAGAGGCGGGGTTCACCCTGGGCAGGTCACCAGTTTAGATAGCTTGCCAACCATCACATTCACACATATGGGCAGTTCAGAGTAGCCAGCTGATCCACATGTCTGGACTGTCGGAGGAAACCGGAGCACCCAGAGGAAACCCACACAGGCACGAGCTGAACACGCAAACTCCACTCAGAAAGGCCCCAGTCAACTGCGAGGTTCAGATCCAGAACCTTCTTACTGTGAGGCGACAGTGATAACCACTGCTAAGGTGTCTTCACGGTGTATTAAGTATTAAAAGAAACATTTAATGTTCTATGAATACTAAACGGTTTTTATATTAAGTCTACACATAATTTCTGAAGATTTTTAACTCTCACCTCTATGATGGCTCCTTGCCAACAGTTTCCACTAGTTCAGCAGAATGTTTCTCCAGCATTTCTGTCATTTTTTTTTTTTTTTTTACATTTTTCACATAAATGCCAGTACTGTATTGTTACTGATTTCTAAATTGTTTTGTCCATTGAAGGATTTTTATTTTTTTGTCATTTATTCAATAACCATTTCTCAAACTTGCACTCAAAAGCCACTCAGAAACTGTTCAGCTTTAGGTACTTTGGAGTGGTATACGCATACCTTTTCTCCCTGTGAGAATTTTTTTTGTAGACCCCCTATTGCAAAAAAGCTTTCCTGCTATGCTAGTGGACTAAAAATAAGGGCCTTGCGCAGGGTTTCCAAGCAACAGGCTCCTGACACAGATTAATACAATGCCACTAACGGCCCTGAACCGAGCTGCCCTCGTACCCGTTCTTGTTCTCTCCCATGCTTACGCCACTCTTTTACGGCATCTTTGCTTAACCATAATTACGGAGACTGGCTATTGCTGATTGTTGCATTGTGTGAAAAGTGCACAGGGTTATTATATAAAGACCTCACTCAGCCTGGGCTTAGGGTGTGAAGAAACCAAAACACACACTCTGTACCTAGTCCACTTCTGGAGTTCTAAATAAAGTCCCTTGTTTTTGACTCCGGTACCGATGGGACGTCACATAATGAATCTCTTGGACATTCATCAAAACAGCTCTAGTGCACTGTTACTAACGAGAGAAGCAGTGGCTGTCTCAGTGACTCCAAGGCTTGTGAGATATTGATTTTTTCCCCCCCATTCGTGATTTACCATTTAAAAAAAATCATGATAAATGCTTTAATTGTCCAGATCAGTTAACCTTTAAAAAAAAAAGACAGGAAAAGAGTCATTTCCACTATATCAGGTTTAACAAAAATAAGGAAGGAAGAGTAAAGGCATAGAGATGATAAATCTTTTCAGCAATAAATGTAATAAAATAAATTCACATTTTAAATGCAAAAAAAAAGAAAGAAATTAGCTTGTGTTTTCTTGAACATGTCTTTTCTGCATTTTTACTATCTTCTTCAATTTCAGAATCATAACGGGGTGACAGAGGTGCAGTAGTTATCACTGTCACCTAACAGCAAGAAGGTTATGGGTTCAAACCTCATGGTCGACTGGGGCCTTTCTGTTTGGAGTTTGCGTGCTCTCCTTGTGCCTGTGTAAGTTTCCTCAGGGTGCTCCAGTTTCCTCCAACAGTCCAAAGATACAGTATGTGGGTCAGCTGCCTACTCTGAATCCCCCATACGTGTGAGTGTGATGGTTTGGTTGTTCATTTCTGTGTAGCCCTGTGATATATTGGTGACCTGCCCCAGGTTAACCCCGCCTCTCATCCAAAGTCAGCTGGGATTGGCTCCAGCTTCCCTCAAGAACCTGACGGCTAAGCGGTATAGATAATGGATGGATGGATGGATAGAATCATAATGAAGGTATTAACATTATTTATAATTTATAATTATAATTATTTATAATATGGCATAAGCTACCAGTAAATTCATGGGCTCTGATTGGTTCCTTGGCGGGCAGTATTTTTCCGTAATGCCCGTGGGTGATTACAGACTTTCTTTCCAAGGCGCCAGCTTTCAATGTTGCAAAAAACAAACCAAAACAAAATGACAAAAAAAGGTTAACTGGAAATCAAAATGGAATCAGAAATGGCCAAAACACAAAAGACAAACAAGAGTCACTGAGTTATTCAAGAAATGAGCAACAAAGAGCATTCAGAAACCGCTAACAGAAATTCAGTTTTGAAACTGCTAGCTGTTTATTCTGTATGCGTGACTCAACTACGTTACAAATATGATGTGACTGAAAGCAGCGTCACGTCTCATTATAATGACCGTCTATTTTAATCTTAGAAATAAAAAAGCCATATAATAAATTCTTTATTAACTTCACTTGCTTGGTCTTTACGGGAAAATATTGGACCTCGTCTTTTTGTACAGAGGCCTCGATCTGATATTTTCCCATAAAGTCTGAGCAAGCGAGGTTAATAAGTAGTTAGAAATTACATACCTGGAACAAATTAATAAGAAAAGTGTTAAACAAATCAGATCTATTTCATAGTTTAATTTCTTAACACTATTCCTGATAAAGCTTTACATTTTACAAGTTCCCAGACAGGCCAGACTCCTCACTACCTCTCCTAAACGAAAGGTTCTAAATGAAAACTACTTATTTGGGGAAGCAATAATTTCAAGTAACGATGACTTGTTTGTAAATAAAAACTACTTATTAATATGCATTTGGATTGAGAAACTAATGAGCTTGAGGAATGAATGGAATGAATAATACATGGATATATTAATTCCATTATTTACATTTTATCCTAGAATCAAATTTCAAACCCTGCAATGACGATGATAAACATACTTTCAATCTAGCGTGTCCACGTTTATAACTGGCAGTGAACTAAATCCCAACTGAAGCTTCTAAACTGCCTACACACCTCCGCAGTGATGTCAGGAGCTCAGAAAGCGTGTCTGACACCACTCTCTTTCTGATGGATGAACACAGTGAAATGAAATGATGAGCCTTTATTTCCACTACATGGTCATTAAACTAGTTTAAAAGAGTTTATACTACATCACAGATGAATTGTTTGAATCACAAGCTGTGGATTCATTTTCAGTAGCAGCAGCTCTCACAGTAGTTCCATCTGTAACATAAGTGACAGGTTTCTATTAATGCGCTCGTTCTAATACGTTATAGTTTCTGTAGTAACAGTTCGTACACAGGGATTCACACTGCAGACGCTCAACGTAATAGGAGACTCATAATAAAAAAATTTTTCAAAGAAAAGCATATAATCATTACTCAGTCATCTTCACATGCAGGAAAAATACCAACATTCACATGTTTCCTGCTGATGAGAAGAAGTAGTCACAGGTATGCAAATTTGCGAGCTTGGCCATGTGCCGTATAGGCTTGCTGAAGATAAATGCCTTTCTTTGGTATGTCCTGATATATAAAACGCACTAGAATTTAATTGTGTATCTTTATACTTCTTTTTTTTTCTGAAAGCTCTTATTTGCTTCCTCAAAGTACTGTAATGTGTCTAGAATTGAGTCATCTTTTTCTCTTTTGATTCAAAAGCATGCCTCAACGATCTTTGGCTTCCTTCATGCTTTACAAACGATGTTGCTCGAGCACTTAGAACACTTTCTCTGGTGATAAGAACATAAACATAGGAAAATAGGCTAGTCCACATCCTCGTCTACAGAGACTTGAAAATGGAATGGATCTTTTGTTGTTTGTTTTGTGGTGATGAGTCAGAGTGAGACTTTGCTTATACACCTGCATGTTCATGAGTGACGAAGATGCAGACCTCAAAACGAGACAAACCAAGGCAACAGCAAAGGGCTCGCTGACCTTGAGAGCAGGACAAGAGAACAAAAACCTGTTGTTTTACTTGCTGTCTGATGAAATGGTCCGTTGTACGGCTGAGGACTGACACCCACGGTCAGTGGGAAGTGGAAACTATGGCCACAAAGTCTGAAGCACACAGTTGTATAGAATGTCAGTTTGCTATAGCTTTACAGTTTCCCTTTAGTGGAACCAAGAGGCCCAAACCTGTTCCAGCATGACAGTGCACCTGTGCACAAACCACAGGAGCTCCATGAAAAGACATGGTTTGAAGACAAGGTCAGAGTGGAAGAACTCGGGTGTCCTGAACAGAGCCCTGACTGAAATCAACCCCACAGAACACCTTTGGGATGAACTGGAATTCTCATGGAAAACTTTCCCAGAAGAGTGAAGTTTATTATAACAGCAAAGTGGGAACAAGTTTTAGTTTCTTTCAGAGCTCATTAATCAACACTTCTAGCTGGTTAAAAGCAATAATACAAGAAATCATCTACTTTATTTGTGAGAGAGTGTGCTTTTATAGCACAATTGAGATTTTTATAGACAATGTCAAGCTGAACACATAATTTCACATTTCCTGTATCACACACAGAAATTTGGAGAAACATTAAAATAAATTGACTGAATTGAATCACATTATGTATAATAGAATAATAATGCTGACACGTTGTGTTAGGTCACCTGAGCTTAAAAATGTGTTGCAGCTGATTTTTCTTCTTACCCAAGTGCCCTGATATTGCTTTTCCCTGGTTGCAATGTTCTGGTGAAATTTTTCACCATATTCATCACTGACTGCACCAAGATCAGCAGGAAACAAGTCCAAGTGTAAATGCAGAAAATATATTTTCAGTGACGTATAACACTTCATAGTTTTGTTTGCTTTAAGTGCGTTGTCAATCAGCGCAGTACAGTTTGGTGCTCTGTAGTTGTCAAGAAAATTCTCAACAACATCCTTAAATGTCTTCCATGCTGTTTTCTCTGGTCCCTCGAGCAGATCTTCGAACTCCCTGTAATTGATGACATGTCTGATTTGTGGACCAACAGAAACGCCTTGCTTAATCTTGGCTTCAGTTATTCTTGGAAACATCTACCTCAAATAGGCAAATCCATCACCTTCTTCGCTTATTGCTTTCACAAAATTTTTCATCAAACTGAGATTTTTATGAAGAGGAGGCAGAAATATTGTCGTTGGATCAACAAGTGGTTGATGTGCCACTTTTTTTTTTTCCCCTGGACCAAAATCCTTACAGAGCAGCCAGTATATCAGATATACAGTACGGTACTTTGTATATCTGAGCTGCATTCCTAGAAACAGTGCCAATACTTTTTGATCACCATAGACGTTCCAGTCATAATTCTTGTACTGTATGTGTTTCAACAACATTTCCATGTTATTGTAGGTTTCCTTCATGTGTACTGTATAGCCAGTGGGTACTGAAGGGCGGATGTTGTCTTTCTGTACTGTAACAGGACAGCTTTCAGGCTTTGATGAATCTATAAAAAGACATCATTTTGGGTGTCATTCACGTAACCCAAAGCCATTAACAATACATCAGTGTCGGTGCAGAAACAGAGGTTATTCACCTGCATAAAGAAGTTTGCCAGATGTTCTTGACAGTTCCGAAAGATTAAAAATTTTTAAATCTGGTGACAGCAAACCCCATCCTTGAAATTTTAAACCTTGCATCCTTGTATCCTACTTTAGCGTTTGACTTTAGGACTGCAGTTGACTTGCTGACTTTAGGACTATGGTTGTCGTGAACGGTTTAGCGCTCGGGTTTCCGTCGGTGGGGGGTTTATAGCATCAACGAAGCTGACTTTGTTAGGACTGTTAATGTTATAGTTATGTTGTCTGTTGTTGCCCGGATGGGGATGGGTTCCCTTTTGAGTCTGGTTCCTCTCAAGATTTCTTCCTTATGTCATCTGAGGGAGTTTTTCCTTGCCACCGTCCCCACAGGCATGCTCGTTGGGGATAGATTAGGGATAAAATTAGCTCATATTTTAAGTCATTCAAATTCTCTAAAGCTGCTTTGCGACAATGTTTATTGTTAAAAGCACTATACAAATAAACTTGACTTGACTTGACATGCGATGCCTTCGCCAAATATGTAATATCCACTGGCAAGATTGTGTTCCCTACACTGCCGTTTTGGAGTAGCATAACAAGCATCGAGGCTTTACTGATAAAATCACAGCTGTGTTGGTCTGGACATTTGGTGCGTATGGACAACAACCGCATCCCAAAGGCACTGTTCTATGGGCAGCTGAAAGGGGGCAGTCGCCGAGTAGGACATCCATGCCTGCGGTATAAGGACAAGCTAAAGCACAACCTTATGGGCTGTGGCATAAATCTGACCACCTGGGAAGCTGATTCACTCAACCATGTTTCATGGCGGAACCAGTGCCACTCGGCAGTCAAGGGGTTCGAAGAGCAACGCATCACAGATGTGAAGGAGAGAAGAGCTGCTAAGAAATCCCACACGTCCGCGACCAACGCATCCTTTGAGTGCAGCTTGTACAGCAAGAAATGCCTCTCCCACATCAGACTCCAATCGCACGAAAGGGCTTACTGGTGCCGAGACGCTCATCCATTGTAACGACAGGAGATATCCAATATGATCCTGGAAATAACGTTATCTCACTCAGAGAATTGTTTTGTGGAAATTTCTAACGGAAGAGCTTGAAACAAGAATAGAAGTCTTGGGAGGATGTTAATTTTTATGGTCTCTACCCTTTGAGTAAAGCTCATGAAGGGGTTGGTGTTCCATCTTTGTATATTTAATTTTATTCTGGTAAGTCTTTAGATCACCTAAGTATTTCATTACAGTCTGGTCCCATTTCAGATTAAATTTATCCTTGAGTTGTTTTTATGGAGTATAGTGTTAAAATTTGGGTTTTCTGAACATTTAGTTTATATCCTGCGCATTTGCCAAAAGTATCTAAAAGTTTAAATAATTTAGAAAATGAATTGGATGGTTCATTTAAATATATTAGAACATTGTCTGCGTGCAATGCTATTTTGTGTTGTTCCCCATTTATGGTGATACCTTTAATACTCAGACTGCCTGATCCTTTGAGCGAGCGGTTCAGTGTAAAGCGCAAAAAGAAGAGGGGGCAATCCACAACCTTGTCTTGTGCCCCGTTCTAATAGTATCTGATGGGTAACTGTTTATTTTTATCCGGGCAGTTGGATTATTATATAGAGTACCAATTCCTTTAATAAATTCTTTATGGAACCCAAATCTCTCAAGAGTCTTATATAAAAACTTCCAACTTGCAGAGTCGAAGGCCTTCTCTGCATCCAGACTGACCAGTAAGGCTTGTAATTTGTTCTTGTACATGGCTCAGAATGTGTACTGAATGCCTGATGATATCATGGGTTTGTCTGCGAAATAAAACCTGTCTGGTCAGTGTGGATAAGGTGGGGAAGGACCTCTTCAACTCTCCTGGTGAGAATTGATGTATATAGTTTGTAATCAGTATTGAGAACAGAAATTGGTCTAAATGACCCACAGTCCAGTCTATCTTTTTCCTCCTTTGGAATAACCAAGAGAGTAGCCTCTCTCCAAGTTGGTGGAGTTTTCCCTTCTTTTAAAGCTGTGTTAAATATGTTAATAAGGCTTGGTATTGACTTTGACCTGAAGGTCTTGTACCATTCAGGAGAAAACCCATTTGGCCCTGGTGACTTACAGTATTTGCCTTCAGCCTCGAAATTGCACTCGTCAGTTCTTCTTTTGTTATTTCAGCTGTTAATTTTGTGTTTTGGTCTTCTGATAAAGTGGGTAGATTAAGAGATTCTAAGAATTGTTCAATCTGTTGTTCAGCTTCTAAATGTGGATGAGTATATAGTAGTTCATAGTAATTTTGAAAAGCCATTTGTATTTCCTGTTGTTTATATAAAATGGTTTTCATGTGTGGGTCCCTAAGTTTGTAAATTGTGTTATCTGCCTATTGTTTTTGCAGTTTCCTCGCCAGGAGCTTTGTGAATTTTAAGCCAGATTCATAATACTTTTGTTTTCTATTCATCATCTTTTTTGTATTTCTTGTGAGTACAGATTATTAATTTCATTCTTAATTTCTTTTAATTTGGAGGTAAGGTTTGGGTTTGGCCCCTTGTGTTTTGTCTCAAGCTCTTTTAATTCATTGTTTAGTTCTGATAATCTTAATTGTCTTCGTTTCTTTTTGTATGCAGGCGCGGTTTTAAGGGGTGGCAAAAGGAAACAGTTACCACTGTAAAAATATGTCTTGCCACAACAGTTGTCCCCCTATTATAAAAAGAATTATTTATTAAAACACATTTTTGAAATTCAATTATCTATCTACAGAGATACAGCCCTCATCTCATCTCTACCTACCGTTATTTACGTTATTTCACACCCCACCCCACCCCCGGAATTTTGAAATGGTT
>JAODLJ010000004.1:55115712-55126885 GCA_027576115.1 Cathorops melanopus
ATGCTGTCATAGTTAGTTGCCGGAGTCCCTGCTTGTACTCAGTGCAATATGTATACTGTTCCTACTTATTCAGGTGATGTTGGGCATGTAAGTGACGTCACAATCACGGATTCTTACATAATTTGTCCTCCGAGCGCGATATCTGAACCTCAGAGAGAGCGAGCTGTTCAGCGCTCAGGGACATCGTTTGTTTTTCTTTTAAAGTAAAATCTGTACACAGTGTACAGGGACAAATATGAACAAGTGAACACTCGAACGTGTCTGGTGTGAATATTAACCTTCAGTAGAAAGGAGTTTATTTTGGGTTTTGTTTGGCTTTAAGGACCGAGTCCCTTTTTGACCCGGAGTCAGAGCTCGGACTGATGATGCTCCCGTGCAGAGAAAACAAAACCCGTGTAGGACACCGACACAAAAATGTGAATAAATGAATATTTCTGCATTACAAATGCCAAAGTGTGTGTGTGTGTGTGTGTAAAAATGTATGTGTGTAATTTATTGTTCAGCACCTCCTCTTAAATGTTGTTAGTGATTGTAGCTGTGCTGCAGAGACGGTTCTGTCCCGGCAGGAGCGATCACTGGACGTCCTGAAGACTTTAATTCACATTAATGTGTTTTCTTTCCTCCAGGCTTCAGGTCCACATGCTGAACGGTGCCCTGTTAGCGCTGCTCTTCCCCATCGTCAACACGAGATTAGTAAGTACTGTTTACTGTGTGTTTAATCAGACGCACACACACACACACACACACACACACACACACACCTTATAACCCAACATGAGCAAACTACAGCATTATGAAATGAGTTTCCAGTGACACTCGTCTCTCTTCTTCCTGTCCCTGTTTATCTTCCTGAAAGCGTCCGTACTGAACGTGCTCCATGTCGATCTTTCTGTTATTATATCTAACCCTGAGTAGAAATCACCTCCACGCTTTAGGATCTCTTTCACTGTGTCCTTGAACTGTAGAAAAGGACAGCCAACTTTCTGCCAGCTCGCTGTATGGACGTGCTTTGACTGGGTGTTCCTGTGGCATGCGAGAGGAACGTGATCCGTCCGGTACAGTCTTCCTGATGAGGAATGGCGCGGTGTCTGTGGCTTTACCACGGAAATTAATATTAAAAATTAAATGTATTTTTCAACAGGACACAGTTTAAAGTCTGTTTCTATGCTGAATAATTTGTAAATGATTATTTAACCTGTCAACTTGTAAATTTTTCAGGAAGGTTTTGCTGCGGATATAAAATTGTCACAATTAAAAAAAAAAAAATTTAAGAAAAGAACGCAAATTAGAAACATTTTTCCTCACGCTGTCAGACGTTTGTCCTGCAGTCCTTTGTAGGCATGTAATGAAAGAAAGCACAAGAAAGGGTTAAAGGAAAACAAGAGGAAGTCCAGAATCTGATCAGCAAAGGTTCCTTTTTGGTTCCATTCACAGAAATCTGATCCGTCTTGTTGCAGTCTGATGATTATTATTATTATTATTTTTTTAAACTCTGAGAGGTCATGAGTTGGCAGCAGTGGCCTCAATACGTCAGTCCTCGGCTTGTCTACGCCGTGTGCCCCTCAGCGCTCGTCCTCATGACCCGCTGTAACCTCATTCATCACCTCACAGCGCAGCGGGACGGCGCTCCGTTCAGCTCGACTCGTAGACGTTCTTGTTGAGCTGGTTAAAGTGAGCAGAGTAGGAATGAGGCACAGCCGGGATTTATTAGCTTTAGTAGACCAGAGTAGGGAGAGTTTATACACACACACACACACACACACACACACACACACACACACACACACCCGGAGCTATTTAGATTGGAATGTTTACTCACCTGTAGGTCCATAAAGATTAGAGGTGAAGTGTTAATATTATAAACTGTGACACAGAATCAGCACGGTGCTGTTAATCACTGACACCCACAGCATCGTTCATGAGGTTTTATATCGTAAGATTTCTCTGAGCTTCCTCTGTCCGCCATGTTTGCGTTTATTTGTCGCAAACACACCGTTTCTCCCAGGTTTCCGACTCCAGCGAGACCTTTACAGGAGCATTAAATGGAAAAAAATGTGGCATTTTTTTAAACCAAAGATCTGCATCTAATCAAAACACCTATATTCTGTCCACGTCTATCTGTTTGTTTGTTTAAGAGTGCATTTTATTGTGAGATCTTGTGTAGAAATGGACCCGAGGGCCCGAAGCGTCTCTCTGTGATCGTCTTGTGAGTTTAGAGACCTGGTATTGATCCGATTTCATGGTTCTGGATTGTATCCTGAATGTTTGATTTAAAATCGATTTGATTTTCCTGCATTATTCTTCTTCTTATTATTATTATTATTATTAATTTTTTTTAATTAAATGAAAAAATTTTTTAGTAGTAAATTTTTTTTTAACATTTTTCTATTTATCAATTGAAAAAACCTTTTGATTCATTTTCTTAATCAACAATAATTATTAATCCACATTTTGTACCGTTTGGAGTAAAAAATCAATTATTCAATAAAATATTTTTTACATTAACACACAGGCCTTTTCTTAATAAACTTTGATGAACATTAATGAAGGTTGTCATTAGAATTAAACACAAAACAACTGCCTCCTTTTCTTCTCTTTTCTTCAGTCTGTAAAGCAAGAACCGATCCAGCACCCTCCTCCTGTCAGAACTTTATCCTTTACGACGTCTGCTTTGCAAAATCAGACCAAGAATCGATTTGTACAGCGTAAAGACACCTGAACGTTAAAGCCGTCATCGATAACGAGGTTCAGGAGCAGCGCTAAGCGGCGTTACCGCTGTGGGTTATTCCCTTTATAAACACAAGCGCTCTGGAAAAATCCAGTGTTTCATTTATTATTAATAATATTCCTAAAAAAACTATTCTTCCACCCTACACTGTTGTTTGTTAAACAAAGCTTTGGTTGCTAAGCAACACAATGGCTTTGAATGAAGCTTGGCCAATCAGATTTTAGCCCCCAGGTCAGATTTGCATATTGTTTCAGTTTGAATAGATTAGGGAAAAGGATGAAAACTCTGAAATCAGCCGATTCAAATCAGATGTTTTGATTTTTGTCTGTGAATCAAATTGTTTGGTGGGTTTTTTTTGTTTGTTTTAAGCTGCACTTTCACAAAAGCCGAGACTCTGCAGACGACAGCAACAATTTTCTGGAGCTGAAACCACAAAAGTCATGAAGTGGAAAAAAAACCATAGTTTAAATACTGTTCAGTGTTTTCATCTCATTAACAAAACTCACTTCTCACTCCGTTTCTGTTTCTGTTTGATTTCTTTGAACTTGTTGAAACTCAGCCAAGTCTGAAATGTCTTTACAGCTTCCCTTCGAGAAGGAGATCTACTACATCCAGCACTCCATGCTCTACCTGGTGCCCATCTACCTGTTCAGGAAAGGAGGTGAGCTTTCACACGTCTTGCAGAAACATGAGCACAAACACGACACGACCGCAGTCTGGGACGTAAACGGATGCGAGTGCGTTATTCCAGCTGAACAGATAATGAGTTCTGAACAAGTATAACTACGAATATGATTTGGAGGTGTATTATTATTATTATTATTATTATTATTATTATTATTATAATACAGTGTAAATTTTGCATGATCAGGCAGGAGGTTTTATAGCAAATTTGAAGCTCACGGCACAAATCACCATCACATTTGTTAAGGGTCACCGTGGATAATTTACACTGTAATGAGTATGAGATTTTTGTTATTTAATGCAAACAAGTGCAACAATTTTTCTACACAGCCTCCATTTCATTCGATGTAAATATTCCAGCACAGCATTCGCTTTATGCCATCTTAGAAAATTCTCGGGAATGTAGAAACAATCTTAGCTGTGTTTAAAAAAAAAAAAAATGCACATCTCTGATCGAGTCCATTAACAAACTCAACTGATGTAGAATTCAAATCGAATATGAAAACATTCTCCGTCACTGATGAAAAGAAAAGAAAATTCCAGATAATTTCACAGGTATCATAAAGAAACGGACGCCATTTTGACTCTCAGCTTCGAAGTGGATTCTACGGAGCCCCGCCCATGACATGAAAAGAAAAAAAAAAACACACACTGCGGGAACATTTTATGAATGTATTCTTGTGTTTCAGTTCAACTGTGATCATGTTTTAATCATAATAATTAATTCTGTCATTTTAAACGTGGCCACGATTCAACTAAAACGAGGGAATCAACAGATATCGAGGGAATGAAGGAGGGAGAGGGGAAGAGAGAATTTTCCCCCTTTTGTGTCGTGAGCGGAGTTCTGTAGGATTCCGACGGCGTGTCCAGCAAACTTTTCTTATCTTTCTAGAAAATGTAACAAACCACCAGAAAAGTGAAGCAAATTGAACTGTAAACATCATCATCGTTCCCCTGTTTGAGAGAGAGAGAGAGAGAGAGAGAGAGAGAGAGAGAGTTCCTCTGGCTTACTCAGTCACGCTAGACATTAGAAATCTTTCCAGAAAATTCCTCAGAGCTTCTGATTGAGAGCAACGATGAACTCGAGTGATGAGGCTGAGGAACTGTAGAAGTTCAGGAGATCTGCAGACTGCTGTTTATCGTTTTGTAAATGGAAAAAAGAGACGAGTTCTTCCTGGGTTCTCAGTGTTTTGTAATGAACATAGTGATAGAGTTCATGTTTAAAAAGAATAAACGAATGAAAAGGTCTAGACCACGCCCACTTCTTGCTTTTTAAGCCTGAATACAGACTGAGCTCTGAGTAGAACGTTCCACGTCTCCACCACAGCGTCCTGTTCACACACAGCTTGCGTGAATCCTGCTGTAATCATCGAGCGCGCCGCTTCGAGACGAACACGTCGGCCTTCTTCACATGCTGACTGGATTTTTCTGATGATGGAGCAGGAGAACACGCCCTGAGCGACAGGTTCTCTTCAGAGTCCCTGTTCAATACGAAAACAGGAATAATGCCAGTCTGCCATCTAGTGTTGACATGCAGCTGTTACACACACTTCTGGATTTGCTTCAAATTCTGAGGAATTCGAGATGCTGAGGTTTTTTTGTTGCTCGCAACTCATCAAAACACCTTTACATCTACAAGCTTTCATGAACAGCAGGGCCACGCCCGTTCTGTCTTTCAAAGACTAAGCCGTACAAGATTGTGTTTTTGGAATCTACATCGCCTTATTTTGTGTTAAACATTTTAAAGTGGATTATTTAGGATTTAAAAAACAAATAAAACCCAGAGTGCAGCAGCACCCCATCAGTCGGAAAAAAACCCACACAGGATGTTCTGAAGAGTGAAAGTCGGCTGATGTTGGCACGCAGCTCAAAATGCAACAGCTAATGCTGGTGTTCATCAACACCTCGAACTGTTGGCTAACAAACCGGTAACTGAAGCTGTTTATGTATTTATTGATTGCGAGGACATGAGGACATGCTCCTGCAGCGCTCCTGTCCAGACACACACTGGAACACAGTTACGCAACACCGAGTCAAGAACGTTTCAGAGAAACTTGTGTATGCACTGTACGAAAAAAACAAAACGTTGAGGAGAGAAATAATGCGATCGCAGAAATTGTTTCTTATAAAGTTAAAACGAGGACACGGTGACGCATGTTAAACTGAACTGAATCAAATCATTTAGGAGTGTACTGAATCGTTACTTTACCGTATTGTTTTTATATCGTATGGTATGATAAATATCGTGATGCGTATCGAATCAGCCGAAAGACGGAGATTCAAATAAAGTTTGTAGGGAAACACAGGGATTTGATTCAGCAAATATCCAGATGCATGCAGTCGTCTCTCTCTCTCTCTCTCTCTCTCTATACCTGTCTCTCTCTGTCTACCTCTCTCTCTACCCGTCTCTCTCTCTCTATACCTGTCTCTCTCTGTCTACCTCTCTCTCTCTGTCTCTCTCTCTCTCTCTGTCTACCTGTCTCTCTCTCTCTCTGTCTACCTGTCTCTCTCTCTCTCTCTCTCTACCTGTCTCTGTCTGGCTCTCTCACAGGTTTTTCCTGTTTTTGACTCGGCTTAATTCAACTCTCTTCCCTTCGTAAGCGTGAGTGTGAGAGATGACGGTGATGGGTGAAATGTTAGTTTCCACTTCAGTGTTTGAATGTTTTGAGATACTTTTCTGTTCAGCGCGGTTGTAAATTGTGGTTATTTAAGTTGTTGTATTTGAGTCCTGTCAGCTTGAGCCGGTCTCAACCCTCTCGCCTCAGTCATTCAAATAATCACCCTCTTTAAAACTGTACTGAGCAGAAAATCATCTCAGAACGAGAACACACGCACACACACACACACACACACACACACACACGCGCACCCCTTGACATTGTGCTGCTGCCTCCACGTGATTGGCTGATTGGATAATTACATGAAGGATCACATGTTGAGGTTTTTGTGTTTCTGATTGTTTCCTCTCAGGTGTTTACAAGCCAGAGCCTTTAGGTGATATGTGGTGGGCGTTGTTATCCACAGGCATCCTCTTCCTCTACCATTTTGTGTTCCTACAGGGCCTGGGAATGGTAACACACACACACACACACACACACACTCTCTCTCTCCCTGTGTCTGACACAAAATCTAGCTGGAAACGGTCACTCATTTCACACTGTACAGGCAGCTGAGGTGTGTGACAGCAGACAGTGTGTGTACAGTGCTTTCTCTTATAATGCAACAACACTAAAGTGATTACAGAAATCAGAACGCTCTTCATTGTGTGTAATATCGGAGTTTCAACCTCGGTGCTGCTGAATTCTCTCATTTTCAAGGTGTTGATTAATTTTCTATCACAGCGGCTCAGTCAGTAGTTTAAGCAGCAACATAAATCACAGGTTTATATTAATACACTTGTTCGAATACGTTATCGTTTCTATAGCAACAGTTTGTTCACAGGGACGCGTACAGCACACACTGGAGTGCACTCGAGGAGACGTTTATGTAACATTCATGGAAGGAGTTTCCAGTGTCCGTGCCGTAACATTCAGCGGGTTTTACTGACATCTTCAGGACGGAGGAGTTGTAGGGCGTTTTATTTTTTGTCTTATTAATTTGAAGAGAGAGGAAGACAGAGGCTGGTGTTGAACGAGTGTTTATAGCTGCTATAACATAAGTTACAGGAAATTAATCAACACCTTGTGATTAGAGTCTGAAAACAGGAATCACATTCATTCATTTTCCCATTTGTCAGAATAGTTGGGGTGCCGATATTTATTTTTATTTTATTTATTTAAAGCGGTTGGTTATCCTGTGCTGTCATTTTGTGATGATAACCTGTTCCAGCGTGGCGTGTCTGTGTGACGTGTCTCTCTCGCTCTTTTACCTGTTGCAGGTGACTGAGGTGAATCTGAACAACATGCTGTGTCCGGCCGTGTCCGATCCGTTTTACGGGCCGTGGTACCGCGTGTGGGCCGCCGCCCACCAAACAGCGCTGACGCTGTTACACGGCAAAGCTCTCACCGTCATCTGCCAGCAGGCCACGCCCGCGCTCTGTCACCTGCTCCACTCAGCCCGGCTACGCTCCAAGAAAGTCGACTGAAACCCCGAACACAAAGTGACGACGCGTTCTGCACAAATTCAAACTCCTCGAGTACCTTGTTTTATTTAATTTAATTTTTCTCCTCACTGGTGATTGATAAAAGGCCAAAACAGGCTTTTGTGATAAAACGATTTAATCTTCTCGACACGATATTATTACACTGCCATGAGAGCCAGTAATGTTTACTGTCAGTATATTATATTTTATTGTATTAGATTTCCGGACCTGACAATCTTTCCACAGTTTATGGTGAAGCTTCGTGATTTAACGTCAGATGACGCACTCGGACGAGTTCTCACTCAGTCATCCAGAAATTCAGTGTTTTCTTTCCTGATAAAATGGGAAATGATCCAATCATCATTTTCATCCGGAATGATTGACAGTTGCGCAAGTGTTTTGAGCTCTCCGATATTTACTGATGCTGACTGGAAGCTCCACCCCCTTCCCTCCTTCTCGCACGCGCTCATGTCGCTCTCGCTTTGAATGTTACACACACATTAATGTTACCATCAGTTACTGAATTTATTTGCGATGTTACTGAAAACAATGCGACGGAAAATTCAGTCTTTTGGTTTTGGAAGAGAAGAATTCCAAAAATTATGACTAAAGATATTAAATGTTCCGACAACGAAGTGTTAAATTGAACACTTATTTTTAAATAAAGTTAATTGTGAGGATAAATAGAAAGTGATTAAATGCATTACTTTTTTCTTTCTGCTCCAGTCGGAGACTCTGAGCAGCAGATCAACCCTAAAAATTATTACACACTGATTTATTTATAAAAGCATTATATTCAAAATGGACTGCTGGTTTCTTTAAACGCTCCAGCTGTGTCTGTGTGATTGTCTCTGCCTGTCAGCAGTTCCTGACCCCACAGCGGTGCTCCTGTCGCGCCTCCTCCGCTCTCCTGATGGAAATGATCAATCACCTTTTATTATGGTGATCAGTTCTGGATGATTAAATCGTTTATTGTGATATTTTTAAAAATCAGTATCACACAAGCCTGGGTCTGAGTGTTGCTTGGTGTCTTGTATGTGTGAAGTGGGGAGACGCTGTACAGCGGTGTTTGTTTTATAGAAAAACATCAAGCAGGATTTTACTGACGTCGTCCTGCGTGTTTGAGAGTCTCCTCATTTACACCAGACTTTTATCTTCAGTTGCCTTTTTCTTTTTTAAGATTTCTTGTACAGTCATGTGACGCCACCACTCCATGTTTTACACACCCATCTCAACCCTCGCTGGTGTTCAGTGTGCAGCGATGTTGAACGTGTCGTAAACAGCATCCGTGTGTCGATGTTGTGTTCGTATCGATGTGTGATGCTTTAACACTTCCTGCTCTTCACCTCACTGTGAGTTTCGTGCATCACTGATCCACCGCCAGAAGGACAGACGATGAAACCTTCACTTCCTCCCCGTCTGCAGGCTGAGCGAGTGCAAGAGCCGACTTTACTGGATTGTTTTAAAAACGTTTAAGCCTCATTTTTCCTGATTAGTGGTGGGTTTTCAGCCTCAGTTTTTACACCGTCTCTTTCTTTTGCTTGCTTTCTTTTTTTCCATAAAACTTCCACATACTGCACATTCTTTTTTCCTTTTTTAAAAGTGTTAGTCATACCCTGTACAAAGGAGGAGGATAAATTGGTTTAGGTCATTTCTAGGTGTTTTTTTTTTTGAGACTTTTCTGAAGACAAACTGTTCAGATTCTCAGAAAAGTCTCTGTCAGGAAAATGAGGGATTTACAGATGTTATTCACCTGAAAATGAATTGTTCTGGGTTCAGTGTACAGACCGCCATCCTCCTGTCTCGCTCGTGCCCCAGAAGCAGGTCTGATCTCAGCAGGGTTTTGTTGGAATCCAGATGTTGTTTCCTCCAAGGACTGGAAGCATCTGGATGTGAGATGATGAACTGAAAGGGATTTTGTAGTTTTTTTTTTTGTACATATTTTTGGTGAAGTATGTACTGTATTGTGGTAAAGAAAAATAAAAGCTCTTCCTCAAGCTGTTTGTTTCCTCAAATGTTCAAGATCATGTTTATGGCAGCTAGTTTACTAATGAGTGAATGAAGTTGGGGTTAAAGTTAAACTCCACCCTGAAACATGTTCAAGAGGTTTATATTAGAACAGTGGCTGGGTGTTGACCGATCGATCGATCAATCAGTTGCTGGTGGTGCTGAGTGAAGACTGGACTCAAAGTCCCAATGCAGTGCAGCGTTCTGCTGGAGCGCCTCAGCTCAGGTGTTGTTCACCATGAACGAGATGATGAGCGCGATGGTGTTGATGAAGCTGAAGGTCCAGATGAGGAGGTGAGTGAGCTGGACAGACTGGAGTACTAAAGCTCTGCTGCATCACACTCATTCATTTGTGAAATCCCACTGGGTTGACACTGCGGGTAACGTAGGACGCTGTAAACCAAACTGCAGAAAGTTTCCTAACTCAGAGTTTCTGACATCAGAGCAGAGTGATTGATTGATTATAGCTTTGTAATTTGTATTACTTTTTTTTTTCTTTAGTCTTTCGCTATGTTTTACAAGGGCAGAAGTAATTTTATTTTGATGACTTGACCAGCTTTTGCAGCATCACTATCTTCTTCGGAGTTTTACAGCAGGTGGTGTGACATTACTGCGGCCTGTTACTGCTGATTTTACCTCAAAGGCTCTTGGGGTTGAGTTGGTGCTGCATTTTCGTGACTGTTTCTTCAAATATGTTTTAGTTTACAAGAACTATATTAACCCTACATCAGACCAGGAAAATGCTAAAACCGTTTTCTCAACTTGGAATTCCTACTGGGGAAGTCAGGAAGCATCCAAGTCCGAGTTCAGTCCATGACGTCATGTCAACATGGCGGCTGATGAGGGACAGAGACACTTTATCTGAAACTTGTCTGTTACACAATCGCAGCATTTCATCACAACACAAGTTACCAACACACACACGCGTCAAACCTTGCAGCAGATGATGATGATGATGTCTGGAGCGGCTCCATGTCCTGCTCATAACCGCACACAGAACCTGTTTAAAAACCCACTGGCTTGTAGAAGAGAAAATTTAGTTCTGTTCTTGGTGAATAGAAAGCACATCATTCAAACCAAGAGACCGAGGTGTGCCTCCTTATTCATCATTCTGCCTCTGGAGATGTTTTCCATCCATGGGAACATAAACCCTCACCCTTTACTGGCTATTTGAATTCTTCTAACAGTCTTTGGGCTTCAGCAGCATCACTAAACCAGCAGATGATGCAGAAATTCAACACTTTCACTAAAAGAATATTTGAAGCATGTTTTGTGGACATTAAGGATAACTTCCTTTATAATGGGGGGGGCGCCATCTTTATTGCAACTTCATGCTGATGCAGTCAGACCTCAGGTCCCCTTTGGGCTGATGGTTGATCATATCACATCATCAGCGAGGTAGAGGTCATTTAGAACACTGAGCTCTTCATGGATAAAGGTAGCATGAGAGGGTTACAGCTTTCTAAAGGTCAAGGACAGTTCCTTTGTTTTTGTTGACTTCTCACAGCAGTTTAGAAAGTAGCCAAGAACTCCATGATGTATGGATGCTGTCAGTCCCCACTCGCTTGCTCACTCGAGTTTGTTGACGGTGTAGTAGCTGCTGCTTTATGTCCTGGGGCTCCCTCATGCCTGTGTTACCTTCTGGCTCTCCCCTTTTAGTTATGCTGTCATAG
>JAODLJ010000004.1:55240344-55251330 GCA_027576115.1 Cathorops melanopus
CAGGATAAAAGACTGAATTGTCTCATGGCCCATTTCTGTTGGCCAGGGATTTGCACCGATGTCTGGAGGTGGTGTGCGGCATGTCACAATTGCCAGCTGGTAAATTCAGCAGCCACACCAAAAGAACCATTGTGCCTATTGCCACTGATGGAGATCCCCTTCAAAAGAATTTGCATGGATCTCATCGGCCATTTGATCTATCTGCATGCTAAAAATTGGGACAGGTGGCTTGAACCTCTGTGTTTGTACTGTGCGAGCTCCCATAAGCTTCCAACAGGTTTTCATCTTTTGAATTGTTGAATGGGCACAAGCCCCGTGGTGTCTTATACATCATTATAGAAAACTGGGAGGAGTGGCTGTCTCAAAGTAAAAATGAAATTCAATATGTCCTTGACCTGAGAGCAAAACTCCATGCACTGAGTCACATAACCCAGGAGAATTTGCTACAGGCCCAAAAATATCAAGCTTGCCTGTACAACAGAGGGGCACAGCTAAGGGAATTTGTACCAGGAGATAAAGTCCTCATTTTACTGCCCACCTCAAATTCCAAATTGCTCACCAAGTGGCAAGGGCCCTTTGAGGTCACATGGCAAATTGGGCAGGTTGACTATGAGGTCAAACGGTCAGATAGGGGTGACAAATATCAAATTTAACCACCTCAATCTCCTGAAACCATGGAAAGGGGAGGTTCCTGTAGCTCTGGCAATGGCAGTTCTGGAGAGGGCAGAGCTGGGACCAGAGGTAAGTGCAGTCCAATTCACCCCGGTCCCCTGTGGAGATCACCTCTCACCGTCCCAGGGAGGAATTCTTTGATGTGTTCTCGCCCCTCCCTGGTCACACTAACCTCATAGAATACCACATTGAGACTCCCCCAAGGGTGGTTGTGTGCAGCCGCCCATATCGGCTCCCCAAACACAAGAAAAATGTGGTTTGGGATGAACTCCAAGCTACACTTAAGATGGGAGCGATTGAGGAATCGCACAGCAACGAGCAGCGCAGTAGTTTTGGTTCCCAAGACTAACGGTTCAGTCTGGTTCTGTGTAGACTATAGAAAAGTCAATGCAGTGTCTAAATTTGATGCATATCCAATGACCCGCATTGATGATCTGTTCGATTGGTTAGGCACGGCTTGCTTTTACTCAACACTGGATTTGACAAAGGGATATTGGCAGATCCCCTTGACTCCATTATCCCATGAGAAAATAGCCTTTTCCACTCCATTTGGCTTACACCAATTTGTCACCCTTCCTTTCAGGTTGTTTGGGGCTCCCGCAACATTTCAGCATCTCATGGAACAAATTCTCTGTCCCTACAATACGCATGTGGCAGCCTATTTAGCTCAGTGTTTCTCAACTACTGCCATCTAGTGGGCCATACATTTTTTTCAAGTGGAAACTAATTTTTACTCGTAGTAGGGTATAATTGCTGGGTTGCATCTGACGTCACAGTGTCACATTAAGCTACAGTCAAATTACAGCTCGCGATGCTTTGTGATGGGTTATTGATGAAAATTAGGCATTTTGATGGTGATATACATGTGAATTAAAAGTTTTGGTCACACAGCAGGTGAACACTTGATTGTCGCACCTTTGTGCACTTGAGTCTGGTGCAGCTTGAGCGGCCATGAGTGCTCAAGGAGTGCATTGTGCGCTTGGGACTCAGTCATTATAGAAAACACCTGATGCTGATTTGAGCACAAATCATGTAGGATGAGCTTGTCCACAGATTTTACATGCTAAGCACCTCTCACAGTCCCTGCTCATGTGACCGACACGTAGACATGCAAAACAAACTCCCTTTTGCCTCAGGAAGAAAATCTTCTCCTTATGCTTCTTTCCTTTAAACTGCTCGCACTCCTCCATGGGGTGATAACAATGGCAGCACAGGCACTTCACTTCCTCAGCATTTTCTCTGTCCAATAGGCCTAGTTGCTCCTTTCCATCCTCAGACACGTCCTTGGAAGTCACAGCAGTAGCAACAATGTTACCCTTTACATGGCTCCTAGGCTGCAATTTAAACCTTGATGTAGGCCTTGGTGCAGAGGCTCCTGCAGGTGAATCCTGTATATCGCCAAACAGAGGATCAGAGAGAATTTTGACACAGCGTTCAATAAACAGAACCAAGTCACTGATATGGGCTCTGTCATGAGTCCTTACCATGATGTCATGAGCTATAGTTCTCCATTGCTCTCGCATTTTAAATGGTAGCTTTGAGATAATGATCCTCATGTTTACAGGCATGTCCAGTTCCTGCACGTATTGAAGCTCTCCCATTACATTGCAGCAGCCACGTAAAAACAAGGAATAAGCTTGCAATGCTTTCACATCCTCAGACTTAACTGCTTGCCAAGCCAAAGCCTTCTTCATATAAGCTGTTGCAACTTTGTATGGATTGCCAAAGTGTTCCTGCAGAAGACCCTTTGCCACTGTGTAGCCACAACCAGACGCCATATGTTGACAGCTATGCACCAATTCTTGTGGCTGTCCTCTGGTGAACTGCTCTAAATAATAAAGACAGTCTACACTTTCAGCTTTGCTTTCCACACCTTGTTCAAAGGCTTTAATGAACAGTCTGAACTGGAGAGGGTCCCCGTCAAATACAGGAATCTCTCTTAACGGCAGAGACGATGTATGATGTTGTTGGACCAGGGTAGCAGTAATGTCATTTTGCCTTTGCATAATGGCCAGTAGATCTGGGGAGTGAGTTCCATTGGCTGGATGGTCTGTCAAAGGCCTTTGCTGTCCATGTTGTCGCATGGTTGTCAACTGCTGCTGATTGTCCAATGGTGCTAATATTCCATAAGGTAGCTCAGCAGGGTTGTACTGATGCTTGGCGGTATCCCTGCACCACAGCTCTGTTTGCCTTTTGAGCACATCTGGTGACAGTGGGTTATTAGGTGGTAACGGTCCTTTGGCAGAGACATGTTGTGTTAGCTTTGACAATCCAGGTTGAAATTCCTTTGAATTAGGATTCAAGACACCTATTGATTCCATTTTCCTTTTTTCCCTTTCCACATAGGCATTCATGCCATTGGAGGGTGCTGCTGAACAACTTCTTTGATCAGAGGCCTGTAGCACAGCCAACTTGGCAGCAGAGGCAGCCTACTCTGCATCCACATCAAGCTGCTCCCTTCTCCTTCTTAATTGTTGTTCCTGCTCCTCCAGGGCGTGTTTTTCCTTTAAAGCTGCAGCTCTAGCAACAAGTGCAGCTCTCTTGGCCTCCGCCTTTATCCTAGCTGAGGACGTACTAGATCTCCCACTGCTACCACTTTTATATGACCGTCTGCTAGTGATATTAGACACACTGTCGTTTTCATTAACACTATCCCCACACTCACCATTTTCATTTACAGCTTTAAAACCCACATTTACTTTACCATGATCATTTGCAGTTAAACCAACATCAAACATTTCAGGCAAAACAATTGACAAATCAACGTTACCAACATTATCAATTTTTTTTTCAGAAATGACCTCATTGTTAGATATCATCTTTGCTTTAAACCAAATTTAATGTTTTTCCTTTTCATCAACAGGCAATAAACTCAACAAAGATTCATGAATATGTTTTGCATCATTACATGTTTCTATTAGTTCCTTCAGAGCAATTTGTAACTGTGGTTTATCATTTTTTAAACTTTGCATAGATTGTCTAATAATGCTGGCTTTGTCCAACTTAAACTTTCTGTCCGTTTGCAACGTAACTAATTTACCAGCAAGCGCTTCAGCACGTTTAGACTGTTGGTGATCAACACCGCTCGTTTTACCAGAGGTTTGCATTGCAGTCTGTCCAATCGCGCTTGTATCGCGCATCTCCATGAAACAATCAATCGAACAGTTCGCTGTAAAGTCAGTCACGCAAAGTTCGCAAAATCTCCACAGTCAGTCTGCCGGCATTTAACAAGTTTGTTTTTTGGTTCTCTTTTATACCCAGATGTGTGTGCACACAATTTAAATGGCCATTAAAAAATTGTAGCGCTACAAATACCTCTTTCGTTGGGCGCCGTGCAGTCATCAGATGGTCCCTTGTACTCCTAGGCCTGATTTCAGTATCAAGCCAGAAACTCCTCATCACCAGTAGGCCCACATAAACATCTAAACAATAATCCACAAGAAAACAGACGGCTCTTGGCTGGTCCTAATTCCATACATGCCGAAGACTCCGACTTTGTAACTAAAGTCCAAACTGGTGTGGGTTTTTGACTAATATTAAAGGAGTTCGGTCTAATACTGAACTACTGAGGTGCCTGACCTCGAGGATGGCCTGGCCAAAGTGCTAGCTGTTAACATTACTATGCTCACTTCACTTACTGTGTAGTAAACAAACACAGGTAGACAAATCTTAATGGTGAATGCAAAAGTGGTTCATTTATTCCATCACGCACAAATTGTCCATAGCAGTTCCACAATAGTAGCAATAACAAGTGTCCGCAGTAGCGAGCGTTAGCGGTCAAAAACCCTTTGCCCCTTCCGGGTCAAAACACCTCCCAACAACATTACATTTGCTACCTATATACCTGAAACAAGTGCGAACATGCGCCACCCAGTGTGCCACAGAAAAATTACAACAAACACACAGCAACATTTGGCTCCTACAGTTGCATTTATGTACCATTTCTGGAAGGAGTCTCCAGTTCCAGTGCTTTTTTTTCAATGTTTTCAGATCTTCAATTTCTCAGTCACATGAAAAGCTGTGTGGGGGTCGTTGGGTTTTTTTTTTTTAACTTCAAGAGAGTAGAATTTGAGGCTGGTGAGGAAGTGAATGTTTATAGCTACTATAACATAAGTGAGAACAGGAACTAACTCGTCTTGTAGACTTCCTACAATATTAAATATTACTGTATAAACAGTTACATTGCTCAGGTGCTTTTGGTTAATGAATTAAAATTTGTAATGGTTATGGTATAAGAGGAATAAAACACTTCAGAAACTGTGGTGTTCTCACAGACCGTCTCACCTCACCCCACTCCACCGTGGGTTCCTGTTGTGGATCAGCAGAAATGTCTGGACTTTATAAATGAACAGAACTTTATATCTAATTTCACATTCTAACCTGATGTGTGCAGGTCACATGATGGGACAAAGTACCTCTACAACAAGGTGGTGTTCATGGGCCTTTCTAATGAACACTTCTACACCAACTTCATCTGTGTAGCACTGAATCCAGCTGGGTTTGCCAAAGAAAACGTTCAGATCAGAAGATGCTGATCAACCTGCAGCTTTTTTTAATTTTTCTTGTTAATTATGTTCTAGTGTTCAGCATAAAGGGTCTAAAAATATTCAACTTTGCCGGTCACCATTATGCCGTGTTCCCTCCTGGTGATGGTTTATGTTTACTGAATGAGATCTTCGTACTCGCACGTTCAGAAGGTTTCTGCTGTTTTTACTGAATGAGATCTTCGTACTCACACGTTCAGAAGGTTTCTGCTGTTGCTGAAGTATGAACTCGGCACCACATCAATGCATAAATGCAGCCTTCCACAAAACTTCACCGTTTTATACATTTTTTCGTGATTAAAACGACACCATGTTGATGTTTATCATGAGCTTTATGTGGCGCGTCTGCTGGACGAGTCCTTGTGAACGAGCTGTTACCACAGAAACCATAACATTTTAGAACAAGCGCATGGATTCTAAATAAACCTCTGAGCTTTGATCGGAGCTGCTGTGATAGAAAATTAATCACCACCTCCTCATTTGTTGTGGTTCAATAACACATTTGTTCTGAAGCTCAGAGTCTGTTGTTCTTACCTTTTCTCTGTTTTTGTCACGCGGATGTTTTTATAAACGGACTCTAAAAAGTTGCCATCAGCCAACCAGTAGACCAGTGTCTCATCCTTCAGTCCTCCAGGGTTCACTTTACACGTCAGTCTGTAGCGGTTGCCTGAAAAGTGATGCATCACAACAGACAGGTTGGTTATGAACAGAGTTTAGTGTCTTCCCTACAGAACTGTATAAAATCTCACAGAGCAAATCGAGTGTAGAAACGACCCCAAAGCAGAGAATGCACTGAATGTTTATGTGAGAATGAAGAGCAGGTGAAGCTCAAGCTTACATGAATGTTTGTGCTGGATGCTGAGGATTGTAGGAGCTCGGACTTCTGTATCTGCAAAAAAACAGAATATTTCAGCCTGTTATAACACACTGAAGTTGTGCTCATAACTCCAAGAAGAGCTCAAGAAGAATCTGATAGAGTTAAGAGTCGACGAGAGGCAGACAGAGAGACAGCAACAGAGAGAGAGAAACAGAAAGAGTGAGAGACAGACAGCAACAGAGAGAGACAGCGAGAAAGAGAGAGACAGACAGACAGCAACAGAAAGAGAAGAACAAAGAGAAAGAGAGAGACAGGCAGACAGACAGCAACAGACACAGAGAGACAACAATAGAGAAACGCCGGAGAGAGAGATTTCAGAGGATTAAAGCAGGAGTCTGATTGAGGAGCTCTTTGGTCTGAAAGTGAACTCTGGGTGTTGAGACGTACTGGAACGAGCCGCAGAGGGAGAAAACTGGAGCATCATGATGGTGCTGAGAATCACACACACAGATCCTAAAGACAGAACACAACACACTTTACACACAACAAGCTCCTCACACTTCAGAACAATAACACAGCTGATTAAATCACTTATTTCAAGCTACACAGCAAAAATAACATCAGAGCCCGTGGAAATCTCTTCAGCAGACATTTATCTGGAATTACAACAGCATAAAACTTCAGGGTGAAATGAGTTGAAACATCCAGAAGTGTGTTTAATAATCTTCCTAAAATAAGGAACATGATGATCCTGAAGATATTTTCCCTGGAGATGATGTTACTGTTACAGTGTGGTGATAAACTGGAATATCTTTCTGCTTTAGAAAAATAAATAGTACATTAACACATCTGTGTACAGAATAAAGTACAATTATCCAATTCTGAGGATAAATTGGCATTTTTCAGACACAGCCACACTGAGGTCCCCCAACACACGGTTGTTTTTTTTTTCCTTTTCAACATTAACCCCCTAGGTACTTTAATTATAAGACTATAATACATTTTTAAAAATAATGAAAATAAATTTTCAACATTTATTCATGATCAGATTTCTGCTCTATTCTTTATCAGTATGAAATCAGTTCATTGGGATCATTTTAAAAATAATAATAAGCTAATTTTCAAGAAGAAAAAGTGATCAATGACCTTTTCCTGCCAACTACATGACCTCTGAAATACAGAAGCAAAAGTTCAGCTCGAAGGTTTTGTGAAATTTTCTGTATTTTGAAACTTGAATTGAATGAGCTGTCTTATACCCCCCCAAAAAAGCCCACAATTAGCACACTCATTAACTAAAGCCAGAGCAGCTGATGGAAGGAAGGAAACTGAACAGGACATTAATCATCAGAAACCAAAAATAATCTGTTGATGTCACACTTTCAGCAGTGTGATTAATTCGCTGTGTCACATTTCTACAATGTGGATTTCACTGAAATTTTTGCCCCAAAACCCCCTAAAAATTTTATTTTAAAAAGTGAAAGTAAATAATTGGAGCGCCATCGTGTGGCCAAATAAAAAACATACACCATGAGCGACACATGATTAATGTGCTGAAATCAAAAATCATTGATAAATAATTTTCACATTCACACATAGCAGTGCAGTAAGAGTGCTGAAAACAGAAAGTAGTGAATAAAAAATATGAGAATAGCCAAATACAGGAAAAGTGAGTTAATAACAGGTTTTGATTTGATTAGTCTTTATTCCGAACATATTAAAAAGATAAAGAAAGAAAAACATATATAAAACAAGTAACACATTATAGTGTCCTAAAGATTAATTTATAACTCTTAAAGATAATCAGAAAAGCCACGCCACACAGAGAAACAAATCAGTCATAAGTAACTCATGAAAAGTGAATCATTAACAGAAAAATATTTCCTTCACTGTCTTACACATGTTCATACACCATGAGACGAGATATTCAGCTTTTAACTGCAAAATAAATACCACAGATCTTTTTTAGGTTTAAAAACTTTTGTACGTGTAGATAACAGTATTTATTATTCATTTCTGTTTTAATAAATAAATCTGCTTAGCTCATATTATATATTTGATATACAGTCAGAATGTTCACATTTAAATAATCTTTAGTGAAAAATTAATGTATAATAAATGCAGTGATGCCCACAAACTTTTGAAAATGTCTGAAGTTTAATGTACCGTGTTTAACAACTGAACAGTTAGATTATGTTTCTTAAATGTCTTAATGAAGTCTGTAGAATTTATTTTAGAGTTAAAAGGAGCTTTAGATCGTAATAGCGGATGAAATAACACCATTTAGGAAAACGCGACATCTAGCGGACAAACAGGAACTGCAGGCAAATCTTACCAAACAATATCTGGGATTATTTTCTGTTTGTTTATTTATTTATTTTAATCTCATCATACTGAACTACACAAGGGTTTATTTTCAAGACTTCATCACAAACACGTGTCACTAATTTTCTATAGACTACTGCAGATTTCTAAACAATAATAATCTATCTAATATTTATTATCATTATTATTATTATTATAAAAACTTGATGAGCGCGGGTCACCAGTCGGTAGTGAAGGAGGTTTCCGGTACCTGTGCTGCTGCTGCTGCTGCTGCTGAGAGTCCGGCTCATGGTTCAGGCGTCAGTGAACCCCACACAGCCGCCGAGGGCTTTAAACCGCCTCTCTGACGTCATGATGACGCGCTTATTACGTTGCATATTTCTATACTTTATGTTAAAAATGATTGTAATTTTATAGACGTTTTAACCATATATATTAACATATTTATTTGATTTAACCTTTTATAAAAGATAAAAATAATTTAAACATCTCTATATATTGAATATAAAAAGGTAAATTATACAGATTCTCATTTTCAGTGTCAAGTATGTCTTTTTATAAATTTAAACTTACATTTTTTTAATAAATGTATCTTCATATATTAAATCTAAACTTATTATTATGGTCCAGGGGTCTGAGAGTGATTATTTATTTATTTTTACAGTGATGGAAATTACAGCCCAGTTATTATATACTTTATATTTATTATTAAGTTTTTCATTATTAGCCTTTTTGACTGGTTACTGGAATTGAATGGAAAGTGTACAGTGAGGTTTAATAATAATAAATAATATCTTCAGTAAACTACCAAACTGTACACATTTAAATAATGAGCCTTAATATTCATGATACTGGACTGATACTAACAGTGAACTTTATTGAACCGGCTGTAAAATTTAAGAAACCCCCCCCAATACAAATCACTGAACACTGAGCGTGACTCGTACTGCTGGCTGGTTATAAGGAAACATAGTTATTGTGTACTGTTTTCATATGAATCACATATGACACATTAATACCTTCAGTAGAGCTGGATTAATGTTACCTGAGAAGGTTCTGAAATGGAAATGATGACACAGATGTACAGCTTTGTGTTACTGAACATTAGACTACTCTGTAGGTCACACTATAATGTAAAATACAGAGGAATCTACTGCGTATAAAATCTAATCCTCCTCTGATCAAACGAATCCGCTCATAACTCAATTTTAATAAAAATATTCTCCCTTTAAATCACTTTATTTGCCGCACCTGTGAAGTTAAGTTTTGATTAGATCTTCAACATTTCTGAAAGTTTACTAGAGACCTTTTTTTTTTTTTTAAACAGAGAATATTTCAACACTAATTCCATCATGACATGAAACTGATCATAACTGGGGAAACACGAAGACAAATCCTTCAACAGAAGATAATTTGAAACACCCTTCTCCCAGCAACGGTGAAATCCGAGGAGTAGAAGAGAAACTGTTTTAAAAAACATACCAGCATCCAGGAATTTTTTCATTTAAATTCTCATCCTGATCCTGGGAATGTCCCCAACTCACACTGTCTCGCAGATAAACATTTCCTGTAGTTTGAGAGGTTCTGGTCAGGGTGTTCTCCATGAGTGTACAACGTGAAAAATAAAAACGCATGGGGGGGGAGTAAATAAATAAACTTCACTGACGAGAAGTGAAAGTTTTTCAATGGATGGAACAGACAATTTGACTAACTGGAAAAGAGTACAAAAAAAAAGTTTGAGGTCATAACTTATGATTAGAAAGATTAAGACAGGTTAGTTGCTTCCTAAAAAAAAAAAAAAAAAAACCCAACAAAAAACCCCCCCACCCTCTTAAGATTCCAAAATAAAGTACATTTCAAAAACAATGCCAGATCTCTAGTGGATTTCTTTTATCCCCTCTTTTAAATACACAGATGCACGATGTGTGTGCGTGCAAAAATACAGTACATTACACTTTTTGATGATTAAAGTTCTAGTACCAGTGTCCGTTTAATCCCATGACAGATTGTGTATAGTCTCTCACTCTCGCTCACTCTCTCTCTCCTTTCTTTCTTTCTGTGGGATGGATGTGGCCATCACTCCAGACCCAGGATGTAGTTGATGCCCTGCACGAGTCCGATGATGACCGGCTGCCAGGCTACGAGATAGCGAAGCCAGTCCAGTAACTGTCCGTACATGACGTGAGGCCTCTCCCAGCTTACAGCCGCTGGTTAAGGACACAAACTCACCTGGAATTAATGAACGATGAATGAACAAACAAATAAGTTTGGATAATTGCACAAACTAGCAAATCAGCCAATCATGTGGTAGCTTTTTGTTCCTTTTTTTTGTTGAAGTACAGTCACAGGTCTAGAGCTTCAACTAACATCACATCAAAACATCAGAATGTCATCTCCGTGACTGTGACTCAACGTGACATGAACAGAAAATGATGGGATCGTCTTCTGTTGTAGCTCATCCACCTCAAGGCCTGATGTGTCGAGATGCTTTTCTGCTCACTATGGTTGTACAGAGTGGTTATCTAAGTTACTGTCTGCTCTTCAGCCTGGAAAAACTCGCTTGCTCACTCGAGTTTGTTGACGGTGTAGTGGCTGCTGCTTTATGTCCCGGGGCCCCTCATGCCTGTGTTA
>JAODLJ010000004.1:55647892-55660899 GCA_027576115.1 Cathorops melanopus
TTTTTGATCCCAATACTGATACCAAAATACCAAACATAGTTAGTATTAAGCAATCCGAGACCTCATGTAACATTATTTGTTAGTATCTGGCATGTGCTGTAAACAGTGAACAACTCATGCTGAGTATTATGTTTAAGATGTTTCATCCAGAGCAACTTAGATATTTGGTAAAAATGTAATTCAGTACCTGGACTGAAGATTAAACGGTTCTTGTGTGGTCATTAGCTCTGAGCCGTCCAGGCGGCTGTGAGAGCCGGCTATAAGAGCTCGAAACGTAAATCTTTTATATCTATAAAAAAAAAATTTTTAAAACCTCAGGCACTTTCTAACCAAGATATGACTTAATGATAAAGGTTTAAAGAAAAGCTTTGTGCTCATGATTTATGTGTTGTTGTAGGGGCCCCCAATGCCCTGCGCACGGCTTGCGGAGAAGGCTGTTGCACTTGTGTGTTGTGAGAAACTTCATAAAATAGGTATGCACATTTTTCCACAGTCTTCCTGCAGCTGGTGAATGAGAACCTTCATTTGTTAATCCTCTCTCTCACGCTCTCTCTTTGTCTCTGTCCGTCTGGCTGCAGGCGAGCTGGATGATCACTTAATGCCAGTGGGAAAAGAAACGGTGAAATATGAAGAGGAGCTGGATTTGCATGATGAAGAGGAAACCAATGTTCCAGGCAGGCCAGGCTCCACTAAGAGGAGACAGTGCTACCCCAAAGCCGTGAGTGCACCAGAAGTTTGCTGAAATCTTGAAAGATGTCATGGGGGTGAAAACCATCGATTTCTAGTCCACAGCAGTTCTGCTTTGTACATTTTATAAATTTAAATTAATTTAAATTTATAAATAATAACCATGACTGTTGTGCTGGGATTGCAAGTTTGATCCAAACCCCGACTGTATCTGTGTAATCCTGGTCGTGATAAATGTTGTTAAAAATAGCTGTTTTGACTACTTTGGGATGAAAGCTTGATCGAATATTTCGGTTTGTGTGCGCTTGTTTGTTCAGATCCCAGAATGCCTGCGAGGCAGTTACCCTGTGCCAGAGCAGTCTTATTACCTGTACGTGATTGGGATGGTTCTGACCACACCCCTTCCAGATGAGCTCAACTTCCGCCGGAGAAAGCTGTACCCTCCTGAAGACACCACCAGATGCTTTGGCATTCTCACAGCTAAACCGATACCTCGTGTACGTGCACTCTTTGGGAATTGAAATGAGAGTCAAATGTCTGAGGGAATCCCTGCTGTAGTGGTGTGATTACAGTGAAACACTGAATTTCTTGAACCTAATGAATGTTGTTTTTAGGAAAATGGTTTTCTAGCATGGATCTCGTTTACATTTTAAACACTTATGTATTTCTTGTACATTCCAGATCCCTCATTTCCCTGTGTATACACGCTCCGGCGAAGTGACCATCTCCATAGAGCTGCTGAAGTCGGGCTTCACTCTGCGCTCGTCCCAGCTGGAGCTCATCACTCGCCTGCACCAGTACATCTTCTCTCACATCCTCCGCCTGGAGAAACCTGCTCTGGAGTTCAGGCCCACAGAGGCTGACTCGGCCTACTGCGTTCTGCCTCTCAATGTGGGTGAGTGCACTTCCTCTGCACACCAATTACTTTTATTATTTACTTTTTTTTGGCTTTTTTCCTCACCAGGAATGTGAACTTGAGAGAAGGGGAGGATTCGATAAGACAGTGGTTATTAATCAAGGAAATTTTTTTTTCTTTGTCTGAATCTAAACCTTTTTCCAGTTGGAGATTCCAGTACTTTAGATATGGATTTTAAGTTCATGGAGGATATTGAGAAATCTGAAGCACGAATTGGCATTCCGAATACTCAGTACACAAAGCAGAACCCATTCACTTTCAGACTGGAGGACTACCAGGATGCTGTCATCATTCCAAGGTAGGCCAAGAGAGTTCTCTTTATAATAATAATAATAATAAGTTCAATTTATATAGCGCCTTTCACAAACCCAAGGACACTTTACACAGTAGTTACCAAAAAAAAAAAAAAACTAGGAAGAATAGTGTGAGGTAAAGAGAAAAGTTTTCAAGTTGGCTTTGAAGGAAGAGAGAGTGGAACAGTCACGAAGCGATTGTGGTAACGAGTTCCAAAGTTTAGGAGCAGCAACACTGAATGATCTGCCACCCATAGATGCCAATTTAAAACGTGGAACAGTCAGAAGTCCACAGACAGAAGATCTGAGGGAGCGGGAAGGACAGTACAAATGAATTAGCTCACAGAGATAGGAAGGGATGTCTTCAGTTTTGTTCTACAGTGTAGAGAAGAGTCACAATACACAAACACCTCTGAATGAGTAGAGTGGGGGTGTACAAACTTTTGACTGGTGTGGTCCTCCACTACATTTGCCTGAAGCTTTTATCCAAAGTGACTAAGGCTGTATTTGACTTTTTTAAATTTCTAAGCAGGAATTTGGAGCTCGGAATGACATTGTTTTCAAACTCCGTGCCTTTGCGTTACAAAGTCAGAGGGCAAACATGGACATCTTCATGTTTTCTTTTGTTCCCAATAAGTTTGCGATCCTACTACCGGTGCAAGTGATGTATATTTTCCTCAGAACACTGAAGTGTATAATGAGCGCTATAGATTTAACAAGTGAACGTGTCTGAATGTTGATTGGTATAAAGCGGGTGTGTGTGTGTGTGTGTGTGTGTGTGTGTGTGTGTGTGTGTAGACAGTATAAAACTCATTTAAAGGTAATAAGCGCTGCCGTGTTCACTGCTGATGATGTGATCTGCCATTTTTAACTTGACGTCATTTGTTGAACTCCACCCCTTCCCTCAACTCACAGTGTATTCACAGAGTGCAGACCTTCACCAAGGACAATAGTTAACTCTTCAGTGACATATAAATCTGCAAACGTGACCACTTTATATGTCTGGATAAAGTATATTTCCAAAACTATTAGAAGTATATACCTACCTGTGTATCCCAGAAGATTACTGGTGCCCGTGAATGTGGATTGTAATCGTGACATGGAGTCATCATATTTCTACACTGGCTGTGTTTTGTTACTTTACTGCCATCTACAGGAATTTAAGATGTATGGCATTGTTGAGTGCAGACTTCCACCAAGGCAAAATGCTGTATCTTACAATGTTAGTAAAAGGGAAACTAAATTCTTGGCTCCGCCCCATGACTCAGATCTGGTCCAAAATTTAATAGGTTCTTCCTTGGCCCATGCTCCACCCTTCCACCAAGTTTCACACAAATCAGGTCAGTAGGTTTCACAAAATCCTGCTTAAAGTCAGATTAACAGAAGACACTGAAAACAAAGGCTCCTTGGTGAAGATAAGCAGCTCACACCGACTCAACCACCTGCACTACTGATTTGAACTTTAACTAAAAGATGAACTTTGGCAATTTCCTAAATTTCTACTCGCATATAAACTTACATCCAATAGGAATTGTGTTCACCTAAAATAGTCACTAAAATAAATTTTATTTGTATTGCTCCCTCACAGAATAAAACAGTAGATATCCAAACTATGCACCATGTTTTTTTCTTTTTTTTGGTATTTTACTGTAAAGTGATGCTCTCACTGGCATTTTTTGCTGGAAAATGAATACTTTAATTTTCTATATAAAGCTGCTTTGCAACAGTGTCTGTCTGTTGTTAAACTCTATACAGATAAACTTGACTTGACTTAAAAAAAAGTTTAAGACTTTAAACATATGAGCTAATTTTATCCCTAATAAATTTACTGATCCCTGATGATCAACCCTGACGTGACGGTGTTGAAGGAAAAACTCCCTCAGAAAACACGAGGAAGAAACCTTGAGAGGAACCAGACTCAAAAGCGAACCCACCCTCATCTGGGTGAGAACAGATAGCGTGATTATCAATAACTCACTTCTATAACTGTGTCCTATAGAGTCACAGAGTACAACTGTGTAACCAGGAAATTCATTATAGTTTAACAGGAAGTCTGTTCTGTTGAAGTTATAAACTGGAGACTTGAGTGTAAAACTGTTCATGACGACTGAAGTCCAAAAGTTATGATGTCTCTCTCTCACATGTACAGAGCGATAATCCCATCTCACACCATCACTAATCCACTACATTCACTGTGTGATGCTTCATGATGCTGCAGAGTTTTTCATTTCCAACCCTTCAGGACATTCACATCCTTATAGGACTCACGGATCGCTGGTCAAAAAGCACTGACTTCTCTTTCTCTCTGCATGTGTTCAACAAATCCAGGCCTGTCCACAGGAACGGTTACAGACTGCCCTGAAGGGATAAGTGTGTGTGTGTGTGTGTGTGTGTGTGTGTGAGATATGAACTTGAAGGAACACATCACCATACAACAGCAGTGATACAGTCATGCGTCCTCTTTCATACAAAGCTCACCTGGTGAGCTCAGAAACGAGTGCTGCACCTGAAACTCTCTCCACAGCACGCTCAGACAAGCGTTCTCATTGCAAACCTCATGCTTTCTACATCTCTCAAACTCCTGTAATGATCCCTCTATCACCTCACGGAGATCAGGAGAAAACAGATTCCATTTTGATTCCAGTTCTTCTGAAGGTTTCTTTCTTCCATATCAGGGAGTTTTTGCTCACCACTGTCACCTCATTAGGGATTTAAATCAACATCTGGATTTCTATTGTTTAAATGTTCTATAGAAATAAAACTAAACACTGAACTGATTTTCAAAAATGCATCAGCAATTCAACTTTTACTGTTTCGCACTCAAAATTGTGTCCCTGTTCCTCCTGTGAGTTCCGCGAGCCGTAGATCATCCAGCCAAAGCCAACATCTGTCTCATCTGGGGTGGATTCTGCCGCCTTGCACTCAGTGGTGCTGGGATTAGCTTCAGATCCACTGCGAGTCTGATCAGGATTACTGAAGAGCTTACTGAAGATTCAAGAATGAAATTCCAAACGTGTCATTTTTAAAAAAGACAATTTATACAGACCACCACCAGCTGGCAGTGTGGCGCAATAAACTGTGACTAGAGTTGAGAGTGCAGAGGAAACTCAGAGTCCTCAAAGCAGGTGTTTATTTCTGAGTTCCTTATTCATGAGAACATAAATTGAGAGTCACCAAAAATCCAGAGGTTTTTTTTTCTCATACAAGAATTAGACGAAATTAAGATTAATTTATGCTCTGAAATGAACATACACTAATGTTTTACTCACAGAAATAATAAAGATTTATTCGTCAGGGTTTAAGTTAAAGGCCTTCGAAGCCTCCCTGTTTAATTAGTCGACATTAATTAATAGCCAAGTGTGATTGATTACATTTTCAGAGCTCAGCTGAGGAGCGCTTTTAAAGGTCAAAGTTTTGGCCAATTCAGCTCAGGGTTCAAGATTTGATTGGATTTTCCAGCCTCTTCCTCCAACAAACAGTCTCCTTCAGGTGGGACGTGATGAATGACAACGTGACAACTGGACACCGTTTTATCGCACAATCACTAATCCGGTTTCTCACAGACGTCTGTGGGTTACTGTAGCTACAAATGTGTAATGTCAGTAAACATTTTATTTCATGCTTTAAACGAGAAGGTTTTTTACCTTGGCAGCTCCAATCTGTTCCTTCCGGAACCGTTCCAGTGGTGTGATGAGAACATCATTTGCATTATCAATCTGAAGAAGAAAAAACACAGCTGAGTTTGTTTCCCAATACGTGTCAGTGATGCTGCAGAGGATGAGACTGATTAAGGTTCTGGGTTCACTCACCATCCGTGTTCTCTCGTCCTCCAGGTTCTGAAGAACGCCAGCGAACTCCTGGAGTGATCTGGCTGTTAAACACAAGAAACAGACAAAGACACAATGCCCTAAATGGGACTAGAACCAGAGCTGCAGGCGTCCTGTCCTCCACAGCTCAGGGTTTAGCCAACTCATCCTCTTCGACCCCAAAACCTGCTCCCTGTGAACCCTGTCATGTGCATACACTATATGGCCAAATGTTTGTGCACCCCTGAGCATCTCACACACACACACACACACACACACTTGTTGAAGATTCCATTCCAGATTTATAAGAAGCTCCACTCTTCAGTGAAGGTTTTCCACCAGCCATTTATTTTATTGGCATCAATTAAAAGAATATAATAAATGAAGAAATTCAGCTGAAACATGCCCAGAAATGAAAACAAACGAAACCAATTGTTCAATTATGATAAAAGTAATGGTGGTGTACAAACGCCTCAGCTGATGAAAGATTTAACATTCACTTTTTATGATTAATTTTATATTTTATTAAATATTTTTGCTGGTAGAGAAGCGAGTCAAAATAACTCCCACTCCTGCTTTTCAGCCTTTACCCTGATCGCTCATTTTATTCTCCCAGCTGCCTGTGCAGTTGATCTTGTACGGAGTTTTGTGGGCGTGACTACAAGCTGGACATTTTTAGTTCAGTTTGGTTTACACAAACATTTACACATAACTTTATTAAAATGTTTATAAATAAGGCCCACTGTCAGGCTCCGTCACTGAGGCGAATCATATCACCCACGTGGACGCGATCTTATTCACTCCGTATATCAGGGATCCTCGTCCTTCGGAACGAGCACCAATTTGGCTAGAAGGGTCTACGGGAAGATGGCCGCATGACAGTGACAGAGCTATTGATTGTGGTGTTTATGTCACTAGGTGTCGGTGTGTAAAAACGTCAATATGGGTGTTCACGTGCACGAGGAATTACACATGCGATTCCCTTATGGAACCATCAATCCACCACAACATCAGGTCACGGACACGGAGTTTATTCACACGGACACGGGGGTGAGGGACAGAGACGCCGTATCTGAAGTTCTTCAGTTCCAGTGAACATAAAAAAATCAGATGTGAAATAAAAATCTAAATATTTCGTGCCAAATGAAGGCAAACGGCCAAATCTCAGCTCAGCGCTAACCGACATGTCAGGGCCTGTCTGCTTTAAAGTGGGGCGGGGATGAAATGTCCTTAAAGTGGCTGAGAGTCATTTGATCTCCCTCTCTCACTCAAGAATATCTCCCAGAGGATGCCTGCTCTCCCACACTTAGCGCTGGGTGATATGACAAATCTCTCATATGATACTTGAAGTTCATTTCTACAACACACACAATATACACTATATGGTCAAAAGTATGTGGACACCTGACCTTCACACCTACTGTGTTTGTGCTTGTTGGACACTCCATTCCAAATCCAGGGCCATACCACGGACCTGCTCCTCCTTTCCTGTTATAATGAGCTCCACTCTTCTCTTCTCTTCTCTTCTCTTCTCTTCTCTTCTGGAAAGGCTCTTCACTAGGTTTTAGGGCGTGGCTGTGTGTTCATTCAATTCAGCTACAGGAGCATTACTGAGATCAGACCCTGAGGTCTGGGGCACAGTCTGTGTTCCAGTTCATCCCAAAGGTGTTCAGTGGGGTTGAGTTCAGTCAGGGCTCTGTTCAGGACACTCGAGTTCTTTCACTCCAACCTGAACACACCACGCCTTCATGGAGCTCTGTGCTGTGTGTACAGGAGCATCGTCATGCTGGAACAGGAAAGCTTTCTCCTGGCATCCACCAAACCCACATTTGTCCATCAGACTGCCAGATAATGAAGTGTAATTCATCACAGAGAACACTTTCCACTGCTCCAGGAGTCTAGTGTCGGTGCTTTACACCACTCCACTCAACACCTGGCACTGTGCAGTGATCTTACAGCTGCTTGGCCATGGAAAGTCATTTCATAAAGCTCCTGAAGCACGGTTCTTGTGCTGATGTCGCCTCCAGGAGCAGTTTTGGAACCGTACTGAGTGATGCACCAGAGAACAGGCGACTTGAACACACGATGTGCTTCAGCACTTGGCAGCCCCACCCGCTCTGCGAGTCTGTATGATCTGTTTACAGATTGCCGTGTGGTGAAGGGGACATTTTATAACAGTGTCATGTTTAAAGTTCCTGAGCTCTTCAGTACGACTCTTTCTACTGCCATTCTATCTGTGTAAGGAGACAACACGGCTCAGTGCTGGAGTTTATGTAAGGACTGTGGCTCAATAATTAGGAGGTGTGTCCACATACTTTTGGCCATGTAGTTTATATCAGGATATAAAGGTTTGCTAATAAACTGCCACCAAAACAGTAACAGCTGTGAAAAGCTGAATTAGTTGATATTTTATTGAATGCATCATAAACATTTTATAATTTTAAAGCTTGAAAAAGCGGATTTTTTTCCCTCGTCAAATCAGCGGCTTTGATTTCAAAAATATACGGGTTTTTTTTTTTTTAATTGAACAAAAATCAGAAAAGTGTCCTGTGTTCTAATTTATCACTACATTGTTTTAGCCATGATTTCTAATTCTCATCACAAAGTGAAATGATCAGTTATAATCTGTTTATGTTTATAATATGATGATATGTTGATGTATTTAATTGCTTAAAAATAGCAAGCGAGTTTGTTTACAATTGAAATTTTGTTTAAAGTTAAAAACTTATCAAACAGCTTCTCCGACTGTATATTAATGTTGTGTAAGTTCTGATGATCCTTGTGTTTAAGATAAGATTGACATTCAAATAAACTCAAACCATGCTGCATGTTTTGTTCAGCAGGAAAAACAAATATCTGAGGGAGTTATTTCAGTGTTTTCTGTAAGTTAAAGCTTTAACTGTGTGAATAAAACACACCACTGCATCTGGCACTCGATTTCTGGCCCACTGTGGACATGGCACACAGCGACGCTACACACTCCAGCTGCCTGGGGGAGATTTTTCCTCCTGCAGCTCCGCCGGCTGTGGATCCGATCCAGCCGAAAATCCCAACATCAGCTCAGTACATTCCATGTTCCATGTGCATTAGATTAAGGTTAGAACTCCGTCCTACAGCAGCGTGGAAGTGTCTTACAGGGTTGTCTCCGAGACACCACCGTGCAAACAGTTACAGCAAGTGGAAACGTCTTGAATACAGTAATATTTATCTAAAGCTTTAGAATAGAACAGTTTCATTCTAATGACAGATCATTTTTCAAGCGTTTATTTGAGATTTGTTTGAGAATAAGATCATTTTAAGCTTGAAAAGAATAAATCTGTATAGAAGTCATCTTAACGCTCTAATATTTGTCGTATAACAATCAAATAATGAGAAATATCACATAACCCTTCCTTTAATTAAGATATCTTTACTTCATAAGATATTATTTACAGTATTTTACACAGTGTAGAGCTCCAGAGTCCGAGCCAGTGTTGTAGTCGAGTCACTAAACCTCAAGTCCCCAGTGTTCAAGTCCAAGTCATTAAAGAAACCTTCGAGTCCGAGTCGAGTCCACTGTTGATCCGAGTCAAGTCCGAGGACAAGACTCCACCCGCAAAATGTGACGGTGGCTGTTGCTGCCTTTCTGTGAAAGCGTCTCTGCTGTGTCGGACTAGCGTTCCTGCTCCACGGCCCCATTTTAGTTAACGGGCTACAGATAAAAAGCTTGTTCATCGCTCAGCAAGCCCCGCCCACTATCAGCAGAGCAATGAACATAGCGTGCCACTTCCTTCTCTGGGTGGAGTCTTACCAAATGACGATTGAAGTTCGAGGTCGTCCCCTCGATAGTTCTTCTACATATGGAACACATCGCAGTGCATTTTTTCCCACTGCACGAGAAGTCTGTATAAGCAAAGCGGCCAATCCTAGGGGCTTCTCTCCAGGCATTTTAGCACCATTAACGTTAGTTTGCTCCTGAACATGTGGGTTCTCTTGCATGAAATTAGTATACAAATTAATGTAGATATAAATAGCTTATGGCAAATTATTATGGCATGTTGCAAAAAATAAAGAAAAAATCAGAGTCCTTGTCTCTAATTTACAAGTCTGAATGCAGTTAATGCATGAGTCCGAGTCCAAGTAATCAGTGCTCAAGTCAAAGTCAAGTCACAAGTTCTTAAAATTAGGGCATGAGTCAGACTCGAGTACTACAAGTCTGACCTCTATATATACAGCATACAGCTTGTGCTGTAATTACCATTAATGAAATTATACCAACTCTTTCATTAAGGTGTGTCCACCTCTCGATCGGGAGATTGTGAGTTCTACTCGCGGTCAGGTCATACCAAAGACCATCATAAAAATGGTGCCTACTGCCGCCTGGCAAGGCACGCTGCAATACAGATGTGAGTGGGGAGTCAAACTCTTGTGGTTACCAGAGGACTGACCCCCCACTGTAACCCTAGCTATGTAATAGGCGAGAAACCGAGGGCTACGGAAATGGAAATCAGCGCCCCCTAATGCGCCACATAGTGCGGGAAGGACTTTAGACTTATTTTATTTTATTTTTTTAGACTTCATTAAAGAGGAAAATTAAATAATTTAAAAATAAATCACATCTTACACCCTACTTTTCATTCTTTTTCACTACTTAATGTTCTGTCTTATTGACCTTCTTCATGTCTTAAGATTCTATAGCGGGTTTTATTCACTGTTGTAAAACTCCAGCATCATATAATTAGTATAAAGTCTGCTTGGAACATTGTGTGTGTGTGTGTGTGTGTGTGTGTGTGTGTACATGTATCTAAAACCTTCTTCATGCTATTGATCAGCCTCAAGCATGTGCGGTAATGTCTTAAATATTCTCAACACAAATTCATTGATTTTTTTTTTCTGCTTATAGAGCTGTTCATAGAACTGTATCACCTTGGCAAGTTTTGTGTACGGTATAACCACAGCACTCTGCATAAACAGATTCAAAAATCATTCATATAGTGAAGTTTTCTGTAAGGAGATGTTCATTTACATTTAAGGAAGGAGTCTCCAGTGTCAGTGCTTTGTAACAGTAAGAGGTAAATCTGTAACTTTGTGATTGGTCAGAAGGTGTTGATTACTTTTCTTTAACAGCAGCTCTAACAGTACTGCAGCTGCAAATCACAGGTTTATAGTATTGTGCTTGTTCGAATATGTTATCGTTTCTATAGTAACAGTTCATTCATGGAGAATTGAATGGCGGATGCTCGACATAAACAGATGTTTTCTTAAAAAAATCAATGATATGGTGAATTTTTTTAAATAAGGAGACTGCCTATCAGAGCCGCCACTTCACTTCTCAGTTTTAAAAAAACTCCTTAAAAAATCACCTGCTTTCCTACCCAGGTGATATTGAGACTCTTAGATTACTCAAACAATCAAAGCTATAGATATTGTTGCCTTGACAATCTCTCATCCACTTTTGTATCCTACTTTTATATTTCCTATTGTATTTACTTTTAATATTGCAATTAAATTGATTATTATGTTGTTCACTTATACATTGTTGTTGCTAATCATATTCTTAGTTTTATTGTATTAATTATACTATTTTCTTTTTTTTTTGATAACTTGTTAAAAACTTGCTTATTATTTGACGTCAGATGGAGGACGGCTTCGTACAAGCCAAAGAGGCTTTTCTCCCTCCCCCAGCATGTACCATACTGTTATCATTGTATTTATACCGTTGGTTTTTTCTTCTTTTTTTATGTGCGAAATAAAACAAATGTTACACAACAATAAATGTAACTATAAATGGATAAAATTCTGAAGTGTCATTCTTTAATGGATAAAAAAATTGTAATTGATTTCAAATTTCTGTGGTATAAGAGGAATAAAATAATTGGGGATGTGCTGTTGTAGGAGAATAATCTTCAGGGTGGTAACAATAACTGCATTTCAGGTTGCATTACACCACCCTGTCATTGATTATTTTTCTGAGCACAGTCCATTTCAGTTCTGTGAGATTGCAGCAGTGTTTCATGATCTGGCTTCTCAGATGAATGATCACTGTTTCACTGTCCTACACGCCTGCCTGTACAGATACTGTGTGTGTGTGTGTTTGTGAGAGAGAGAGAGAGAGCGTTCTGAATCACAGAGCGTTAACTGGATACAGACAGGTGAAGATCAGCAAAAAATGTCAGAACCCGTAAAAAAGAACGAGTGAGATAAACGTCTTTTAAGTTCAGCCCAGTGGGATTTTTTTTAACTTTATCATAACAGGGTTCAGTGATGGTCTCAAAGAGGAGGAGAGTTCTCATTTCTACTGAGAGAGAGAGAGAGAGAGAGAGATTGTTAAACACTTTCTGTACCGTCTGTATTTTTAATTCACTAAACTACTGTTTAATATAAATCTGTCAATTCATAAAGAATTTATAAGCTCTTATAAAGCACAGTGTTTTAGAGACAAATGATTAAAATCATTACAAACAGGGTTATGAGCATTAAGTAGTCAAGTTGTAATATGCTTATTTATTAGTATACTTACGGTAAGAGTGATACTCCAGAAATTAGGGTAATTTGAGGCCACATGTGATGAATAAAAGTGCTGACATTAAACTATAAAGCTGAAACCTTACGCCAGGGCTTATAAAAGATAAAATAAGTAAACGTCAGCTAAATATCAGCATATGGTATAGCACAGCACGGTTGAATTCTCAAACCTTACTGGTCAGAAGGTATACATTATTGTTTGTATAACTGCATGGATCAGACAGTAGTTCCAGCTGTAACATAAACAATAAGTTCATATTAATGAGCTCCTTCTAATAAAGTATTGTTTCTATAGTAAGAGCTGATACACAGGAACCTCTACAGCAGATGATCATATAATCTCCACGTAAGGCAAAAAAGAAATGGATTAAAAAAGAGTTTTTGTTTAACAAATGAAACCATATAATCATTGTTGCAGCGATGTGTTTTGATAAGAGACATTTATTTAACATTTATGAAATGAGGCTCTGCTGTTAGTGCTTTGTAACAGATAAGATGCTTTGTGACAGTTCCCAGAACGGGAAAGTCTTCAGGACATAGAAATGTATGCGTTTTGATTTCTCGGTAAAATGACAGGCTGCCTTTTGTGGATAGAGAGAGAGAGAGAGAGAGAGAGAGAGGATGTTCCACAACATTAAAATTTAAATGTAAACTGTTAAAATGTGTGATTTGTCATTCATTAATAATTGACACATTGTAATAGTTGGCAAATCGCTGTGGTATAAGCAGAATAACACACTCCAGACTGAGCTGTGTTATGGAAATAAAACACTTCCAGGTGGTAGCGCGTTGCGTCCCATT
>JAODLJ010000004.1:55804570-55815644 GCA_027576115.1 Cathorops melanopus
GTGTGTGTGTGTGTTCACTGCTTCAGAGGGGTTAAATGCAGAGGATGAATTTCACTGTGCTTGAAGTGTGCATGTGATAAATAAAGGTTTCTTCTTCTTAAGATGAATATGAGATGAAAGATCAGAATTTCAGCTTTCATTTCCTGATATTTACATCGAGATGTGTTCAACAACTTAGAACATGGCACCTTTGGTGGCAGACCACCCAATCTTTAGGTGAGCAAAAGTATTGGAACACATAGTCTTAAATATTTCGCTGCACATCCCTTGCTTGCAATAACTGCATCAAGCTGGTGTCCCATTGAGACATTACCAAACTGTTGCATTCTTCTTTGTGATGCTTTTCCCAGCTTGTAGCGCAGCTTCTTTCAGTTGTTCTTTGTTTCGGGGGGTTTCTCCCTTCAGGAGGTGAAATGCTGCTCAGTTGGGTTAAGGTCTGGTGATTGACTCATCCAGTCTAAAACCTTCCACTGTTCCCCCTGATGAAGTCCTGTGTTATGTTGCACTGTGTGTTAGGTCGCTGTCTTGCTGATTGATTAAGTTCTTCCCAATTAGATTGGATGCATTTCTCTGTAAAATGTCAGACAGAATGTTTCTGTCGACTTCTGAATTAATTCTACTGCTACCATCATGAGTTCCATCATCAACAAAGATTAGTGGCTTACTCATTAGTGATGAATCTATAAATTTTTTAATTTATATCCTGATTTCAGTAATGCTGCTTTGTGACAGTGTCCACTGGTAAAAGCACTAAACAAATCAAATCAAATTGAATTGTGTGGCAGCGGGGGCGTGGCCGAGCGTCGGTCTGTGAATGGAGGGTGGAGTCAGGGAAGGTGAGTGGTCGTGTCACTACACTTGTTGTCAATTAACGTGTGTTTGTGTGTCTCCTTCAGTGACCGCGCCCGATAAAAGGAGAGCGAGAAGGGGAGGTTGGCACCGAGGGCTCGTTGACAGCCTGTATGTGTGTGTGTGTGTGAGAGAGAGAGAGTTTTTTGGAGCCCTATGCTGAAAAGCAGTAAAAATAAAACCCCTCTTCAACGCAAACAGCCACCTGCCGTGCTTCTGTGCTCCACCCACACCTGAATCTCGCTACAAATTGAATTAGTGAACTGTTCCAGAAGCAGTCATTCAAATCCAAGCCATGACACTACCTCCACCATGCTTGACCGATGAGTTGTATATTTTGGACCATGAGCAGATCCTTTCCTTCTCCACACTTTGGTAGAGGTTAATCTTGGTCTCATCAGTCCATAAAACTCTGTTCCAGAACATTTGTGGCTCATCTCTGTATTTCTTTGTGAATTCCAATCTGGCCTTCGAATTCTTACTGCTGATGAGAGGTTTGCATCTTGTGGTACGGTCTCTATGTTTCTGCTCTCAAAGTCTTCTTTGACCGGTGGATTGTGATACCTTCACCCCTGCCCTGTGGAGGTTGTTGATGATGTTACTGACTGTTGTTTATGGGTTTTTCTTCACAGCTCTCACAATCTTTCTGTCATCAACTGTTGTTGTTTTCCTTGGCCGACTTGTTCCATATCTGGTTGTAAGTACACCAGTGGTTCCTTCTTCTTCTTTTTTTCAGGACATTCCAAATTGTTGTGTTGGCTATGCCCAATGTTTGAGCAATGACTCAATTTCACCTCTTTTCTCAGCTTCTAAATGGCTTGTTTTTCTCATGTAGACAGGTCTCCGGTCTTCTTGTTGGTTTATCTTTTTTAACAAAAAATGCAGTCTTCACAGTTGAAACCCAGGGCTCAAACCAAGAGTAATAATTCAGAGATATTAATTGTTGAAACAATCAATCTAACAGGACACATCCGGGCAACAAGAAACACCTGTTAGTCATATATTCCAATATTTGTGATCACTTGAAAATGGATGGGTTCAAACTAAAGGTGCCATGTTCTAATTTGTTTAACATCTAGATGTAAATATCAGGAAATGAAAGCTGAAATTCTCACTTATTGTCTCATATTCATCTCTAGATCTCAAAACCAAATGTCTTTAGTGTATTGCAAAAACAAAACAATTGGCCTTGCTGTTCCAATTCCTTCAGAGGGGCCATGATGTGTACATGTGTCATGATGATGAGCATCCTGTGAGGTTAAGTCACTATCTTTCCAGGATCTGGGGGATTATGTGTTATCAGCCAGGGTATGAAAACTTTTGTATTAGATTGAAAAATAATTCCAAAGAGAAGCATTTTCACGAGTGCTCTCAGAATTTTGGAGTCCACTGTCTGGGTAAAACACATTATTGGAGTTTGAACATGAGCTCACTTTGTTCACTGGCATTTTCTCAGGATATAAAGTATATTCTTGATGTTGCTGCTCCTTTTTTCCACAGTACACCGACAGGCCCTCCTGCCTTCAGTGTTCTTTCTCCTTAGAGGACCAATTTTCATGGCCTTTATCCATAAGAGTCATCATCAGGCTTCAACTCACAAACCTTGATGGAAAGCACTCTTAAGTGCTGGTTTATTGTTATAAATGGCAGTGGACCAGTTCAGCTCTTCCAGTCAGTAAACAAATGGTGAACCATTGTATTTTTTAGATTTTGGGATATATTCTAGTTTTATAAGTAAGATGAATAAGAAAAAGGCTTTCATTAATCTCTTCTGTGTTTTCCATATTTAGCTTACTTGCTGAAGTACTGTCATGTTTGTTTAGATTGTGCGAGGTGTGGTGTATCTCAAACACTAAGCCATTCAAGCACAGAATATCACTTTGACTTTCTGTTTCAGAAGAAAATATGTCAATTTATGGAATCAAACTCTAAATAATCTTACTCTATACTCCTTATCCAGTAAATAAAGTGGCCTGATGTCTCTGGTGCTCGGTCTGCTACACAGATGGTAACATCTTCACCAAGTATTTATTCCATTTACGTGGCGTGGACACATTCATGTCTGTGCTGCTGAAACGTCTTCTCTGAGATTTATTGAGCTGGAATCCCTGTGTGGAGCTCCACAGAAGGTGGAAGGAGTATACACTATGAAAATATAATGAATACCACAAAATAAATACATAGATACCACCAGTCAAAAGCAAATCACCTCCTAGAAATACAGTATTAATAATATTAACAGTATACCATATTAACACAAATACAACCTGGAACTGTGCTTCATGATTACATTAATGGAGGAATGTTCTGGTTTTGTTCTGGTTGATCAAATTTATTAGGTACTATATTGATGGCAAATCCATTGACTTTTCTTTTAAAGTCCATATTTGACAGTCGTATGGTACAGTCAGTCATAGCAGGACTGTACAAGTAGAAGACCTTTGACCTCCAACCTTGTGGAGGAGAAATTTATTAGAGGCCAGACAACAGAAGTAGGACCCACTAAAAGGATGACAATGTTAGTCATCAGTCACCCGCTTACTTTCCAGCCATGTCAATTTAGGGAAAAGAAAGAAAGTTTATACAGCGAACTTTGGAGGACTGCTGCAGGAGCATGGCTATTTATAAAACTAGCAATCCCTTGCTAAAATTAATAAATATGCACAATTGAAGGCATCCTGTTATTTTGTGGCCAGGACTGAGGAAGTTATTTTGTGGTACACTGATAATTTTGGTTAGAACACCAAGCTATAAATACTGTCAGCACTGCTCCCTCCCAAGTACCAAATGAAAATCCGGTGTTTGGGAAAACAACTGCAAGGGGTGGGGGTACAGATGGACTTTTTTCACTTCAGCAAGATTGTGTACCATTCAGTCAGAGTCATTATCGCAAACTGTGAGTAGAACTGTGAGTAAAAAAAAAAAAAGAAATATAGTGGTCACTAAGAAACAACTGCCAGGAAATAGTTTCAAAAGAGCATTAATATTCCAGATGCTTCCACATATACACAACTTGGGAACAGCTTTGTGGAAATTCGATTTGCTATGAGGCGCAATAATGTAATACATCTATTGCTCAAACATATCTCTGTCTGCCATCAGGAGCATGCACTGGGGTTGGTTGGTTGGTTGGTTGGTTGGTTCGTTGGTGTGACTCCAAACTACAGCCCTTGCAGGGTCCTGGAAGAACGGAGCTGGGGTAGAGGTCAGGGTAGTTAGTGTTATTTAAGCCGAGCGCACACTATATGAATTTTATCACTTTCTATTAGCTGTGTGGTGGGTGTAGCAGTGTGTGCATGACACAATCACTCACAGGTGACATCATCTTTAATTCCAAATAAGCATACCAGATCCCCAAATCCTGCTTTTTCATGAAATTAAATCTAATAAATAAACAAGTCTATCATTTGGCTTAGAGACTTTATCACTACTTTATATGGAAACCAGAACAAATAGATATGAGATTAAAACGTGGAGATAGGATTGTTGGAGCAGACACTGGCAGATGATATACTGGAGGTGTAGTGGAAAAAATATGTCATTTTTTATTTTGTGCGTTGTCAGAAATCATGTCATGTTTGTTTTTATTTTTGTTGTTCCTAACAACCGTTTGGGTTTGACATCCCAAATAATTTGGCTTTATTATTGAGCTTAAATTTTGCCTTCGATCTCCTGCACAAAGAGTTGGAAGATAAACTGAATTCAGGGATCTGCTGCACATCATAGCAGATGAATTTGATTTCCTCTCAAACTCTCATTGGCTGTATCTCAGTGCTGTTCTTGCATGATTCATCACCAAGAAAATCAAACATGCTTGAAAATATTAGACCCTCAGTGTTTGCTCACAGACTGAACAGACAGTGTTCACACTAGACAAGCCATTCCAGCCGGACATAGTCGCCGAGCCCCAAAATTAGTTGGCAACCAGGAAACGGTCACTAAAATCACGTAGTGTGCAGCAGACTTTAGCTGGAAGAGACTCCAGGTCAAACTCTAATCAACTGCACACCCCCAGCCTTCCTCACATCCTCCTCCACTAACCGTCTGTCTCCAGACAGGCAAAAAAGCATGTTGTTGCCCTTCTCAGAGTTCATGTGTTCCCAAGGGAAACTCAAGTGGCATTTCCTACTGAGGGCAGTACCATTACACACAGGCAAAAGGTAGAGAGCAAGAAATGGCTTTTATGGCTTAATGGAAATTGTTTTACAATCACCTCCACCAAAGCCTACATGTCTCATGATGAGATCCTTGTCTTAACAGTAACATATCTGCACAGTATTATTATTATTTATATTATTGTTTTTATATTAACAATATTAACAAAATGCATAAAATGTATTGCTAGTAAATGTATACTATAGCCCACAATGATGATTAAAAGTATGAAATAATGACAGCCTTCCATTTTGTTCTTCAGTACTATGCACATGATTTCTCATCCTAAAATCAATCAGTCAAGTAAAATCAAAAAGCAAATCACAACACCCGATACCAGTGCGTATTAAAGTTCTCTTGGCAAATCCTTGGCATTCCATTTAATGGCTAAACATAAACAGTCTCCATTCAATTGTGGGGGTTTCTTCCATGTCGTCACTGTGTCCAGGCCTCCAGTGGAGCTACCCGGCAGCAGAGGCCACCGTGACCCTGGCCCGTTGCCGTGGGATATGAGCTGGAGCCAGCTTGGCTTGTTTAAGCCTTGTTTATGGCCTTTGAAAGGCAGGAAGTGCCGCTAGGGATTCCTGTTGGACCTGTCTTGTAGTTAATTTTACAGCCACATTTTATTTACTGATGGTTATGTCGGGGCCCTTGTCATTCACAAGCAAACAAGCGAGGTCTGAGCTCGTTATAGCCGCCCCCTCCCTTCTTTGCATTTCTTGAAACCCCATGTCCTCTAGTTTTCTGTTGACAACCAGAGCAGAGAGCCCCGTTCCTGTACGATGTTATCACTGCACTCAGTCAGCACGGTAGGCCAAGTGGTCTTTGGTCCTAAGAAACATTTTGTTTATTCACCTCATAATGTAATTCTATGGAGGTCTGTTTTTGATTGGAGCTTGGGAAGGAGAGGATCTATGTTGCCCTGAAATCCGTATGATCCAGCTGAAACAAGTTGCCTGGTTCATGCTTGTTAAGTATTCCACAATCAGTGATACCTTAATTTCATTAGCTTTTGAGGGTGTGGTACACTGTCAACCATCAGGCAGTATTAATGAGAACCTGATAGAAAGGTTGTGTATCGATATCCAGTAAATATGAACTTTATTTTAACTTTATATAGTCTATTATGTAAGTTGGGGGGGGGGGGTTTCAGTGAAGGGACAATGCAGCTCCATTCATGTGGCAGCTGGCTCTATCCCAGGGCGATGTTTATGTGGCTGCACAGCCCTCATGTGACAGATAAAGGCAAGCAGAGCAAACAGGAGCTGAGATAGCACACTGATAGAGTGTTCCTGGGCTTCCGGTACTGCATATTTACCATCTGAACAAGTGGGTTATAAGTGGTGTGGGTAGCTGAGAGGGTGGGAGGGAGAGATTTTGTATATGCATGGGTCCCGAGAAACCTTACAGACTGTGGCTGGGGCCTGCCCTAACCTGAAGTAAAAATATTGTTGAATAAACATCAAAGAGCATGCCAAGAGTCAAACTGTGACATTCATGCCCTCCCTTTTCTACTTAAACACATCGCCTGAAGAGGAGAATTTCCACATCTAGTGTGACCATCAATCAGCACCATGACCACTGATCCTGGATCTGCTGCCCTCCCATCACACAGGAAAAGTTAATTAAGTGCCGTGGGTTGAACTGCGGGCTAAAATGCTGGGCCTCCATTGAATAAGCATTAGGGGACACATTCGAAGAAGGATATGTAGAGTCGAGAGAGAGAGAGAGAGAGAGAGAGATGGACAGTCACAGACAGAGGCCTCATTCAGGGATTGAGTTACTTCACTCAAGGGAGGAAGCTGTTCTCTAGCTATCTATCCAAAATTCCACATTACAGTCATTCGCTTTACACCTTGTGGATTGGAAAGAGATGAGAATGATATTTAGGGCCTCTATTTTATATTGTCGCTTACTTTAACATCTCTCAAGCGCTTCTGAAACAACTGTGACAGTTAAACTTAGCTTTACTTTTCCTGCTCTATCCCCTGAATTCTCTGCAGAGCCAAAACCATGTTGGTTTTCATGAATAAGAAATTGCCAGCTTTATGTTCAATACAGTGACATAATAGAACCCTCAGATCAACTGCAACATTGAAATGTAGTCAGGAATAACTTTTTGCACCCAGCCTTAGACAAAAAGGGACAGAGGGTTGTTCTTCACAAAGAACCACCAGCACCTCCATCATCATAGCTTTCCATTCTTCCACATTCCATCCATCCTCACCAGTGCGTGACGACCAAGGCATGAAGAAGAGGCACAAAACAACAACGCCATGGCTGGTTTCACAGCAGAGAGAAGCTGAGAGCAGGCATTTATCTCCCACTGCCCTTGCCAAGGCCAATGGCAATGAGACTGCTCTGTTCTGAGAAAAGTTTAAACTTCAGAGAAGTTGATGAACCTTGATGGAACATGAAGATGTTGGAGATACATTAGTAGTAGCTTAATAGGAAATAGGAAGAGTTTAGCCTGTTAGATAAGCTTATTGTGTTTGACTGTTAAGGTTTAAGGCAAGCTTCTCTATGTATTTTTCCAACACTGATCTTCCTTCGGTCCTGAAAAGATTTCATAAGAACACAAAAGCTTAAAAAAGTTTCTTTCAATGCCTGGATAAAAGTTAAATAACTGGGAGAAACTAAGACAAATATGTACAGTATTTATTTCTATTTCCACCACACGTGTGCTTTTTAGGCTACGAGACTAATACAGTGTGTCTGTGAAAGAGCCATGAGATCTCATCCGGAGCTGAGACGAGTCCAACGGAAAGGTCTCATTTGAGTGTGGGAAATTGGGAATGTTCTGCATGCCAGATTAGAGGAAATCTCCTGCCCCCTCCAATGAACTGTGTAATTTTTCCCAAGAATGAAACAATGGATTCTGCAAGAGCAAGCTGCAGACTATTTAGAAGAATGTTTGCAAGGGAAAAAAATAAAGCGATATAAAATTTGTCTGCACGTTGGAAGTGCATAGCTTCTTAGAATACGAGGGCTTGCAGCCTGTCATGAGATTAGCCCAAATATTATGTAAAATGTTATTGCCTAAGTGTTTGACTGAACATTTTAAAAAAATAATAGATAGATAGATAGATAGATAGATAGATAGATAGATAGATAGATAGATAGATAGACATAGTCCTTGGGGTTGTTTTGTCAAAATTCACAGCAGGAATGATGTGTTAATAATCCTCATCTTTGATTAAAGATCTTCAGTATGGCAACCTGAATGTGACTGAGTCAGCAAACTAAAACACTGCACAGGCTGAAGGGGTTAAATCCATTATTCATTCTTTCATTCAAGAAAACAGAGGCAGGGTAGAGTGAAGGAGGGGGAGACAAAGAAGTAGGCACAGCTCAGCCACCTGCCACATTCTCCGACAAGGATCGAGTCAGCGGAAGGAGCCATTTCTGCAGGAAGCCACGCCGGCTCAGGAGACTCTCTCAGTGCTTGTTGTGCCTTCTTCTCTGTCTCATAAAGCCATTACAGGCGTGAGAGCCAGCACGCTTGACTAGAGCGTTTCAAAGCAGGAAGGAGATTCAGCCTTGCCCATTCAGGAGAGGAGAGAGTGTTGAATGGATTAAATAACAGGCATTACCACCAGCAGCATGCTTCCTTACACCTGACTTCACCAAAGATAGCAAGCAGAGCTTAGAATGGAAGCCATTCACTGCCAGAGAGAGAGAGAGAGAGAAAAAGAAGCAGTTAAATGTTAGCAGAAAGCATAGCCAGCACAGGCTTCCATAATTGGAAGAGTTCCAGCATTATGCATTTAACAGTCTATTACTTTGGTCCAAACACATCCTGCACCATTGACGTGCCGTTCAGGTGTGTGTTTTGCATGTTGAGGAACTGCATTCGTTAAGCCATCCTGAAAGGGAGCAACTACTTTATGCTGGATATCCAGCTGAGGCCCACACACTCCGACTTGTCAAGGGCGTCAATCTCCAGGATCACATCTCTAGGGCCCACTCACTGTGCCAGCCCAAAGTAAGACAACATGGCCAAACACCCCAAAAATAAACACCTGCAAAGGGAAGTGGCTGAATTGTTCAGGAATGCTATAAAAACACACGGCTCTGGTGAGGTCAAGAGACCCTCTTTTCTCCTTGTCAGTTGTCCTCATTACCAGTCACTAAAAGTGAGTGTACACTACACCAATTTCAAAATCTCAGAGTCACTGACCCACTCACACTGCACCACTTTACCTGGTTCTTATCATTTGGCTTGTGGATGCATTGGTGTGCACACTACACACTCAGTCTCAGCCAAGACTCACACATTAGGCTCAAACTATAATGAATTTCCTGGTTACACAGTTGTACTCTGTGACTCTATAGGACACAGTTATAGAAGTGAGTTATTTATAATCTCGCTATCTGTTCTCACCCAGATGGGGATGGGTTCACTTTAGAGTCTGGTTCCTCTCGAGGTTTCTTCCTCGTGTCATCTGAAGGAGTTTTTCCTCACCACCGTCACCTCAGACTTGATCATCAGGGATAAATAAATTTATTAGGGATAAAATTAGCTCATATGTTTAAAGTCTTTAATTTTCTGTACAGCTGCTTTGCGACATAAAAGCGCCATACAAATAAACTTGACACATTACACTATCTTTCTTTCTCTCAAAATAAATGAGCTGTGTTTCATATCACTATTTTGTTCTGAAGCAAGAAAAAAGTTAAATAAGAGAAAAATGTGGAGGAAGGATGGTTTGTGGAGATGTGGGAAACAATGACTGTCTGTTCTTCAGAGAGAACTGGAGGTATACTGAAAAGAAACAGCTGTTTTTATACTTTGTGTTTACATTTTGTTCTCACCCTCCACCACAAATAGATAGATAATAAACCAGATTCAGCGATCTGCTGCGCAGGACAGGACATGGATTTGATTTCCGCTCAGACTCTCAATGGCTGTTTCTCAGCAATGATACTAGTCACAGAGGGGTTCACACAACATGATTCATTACTGAGAAAAGCAAAATATCAGAGTCTCTGTAACCTTGAAAATCAGGCTGTTGAACTATTCACAGTTACATGAGCACAGGCTGTGGGAGTGCACAACAAAATGCCTTAAAATTAGTTGGTGGTTGAGAAATCAGGGCTAAAACCATGTAGTGTGCAATCAGCTTAAAATTCACTCCAAAAATCCCCTGCTTAAACTCTCCCATTTGTTGAACCCTTCCATCATGTAGGAAAGATTTGCTATCCTCCCTCCCTACAATTCTTTTCCATAGCACAAGGGAACAATAATAATCCCTCTGCTTCATACTGAGGGCATTGCCAATTAAGGCCCAGCCTTTAGTCAGTGTGCACCCACAAGTCGCTAGAAGCTCTAAAAGTGTCAAAGGAAACAAAAGGCCCTCCTCCTGCTAAAACTCTGACCCAGGTGTTTTCCACTCGCACAGGCAGAGCTAAAACCTCTAACTCGTTTCTCTTCTCCACTGCCTCATTCCCCTGCTCCGCCTCCAGCACCTGCATCCCTCCGGAGGGGGATGTTCCGGAGAGGAAGCCCTGCAGGCATCTTCCAGATGGTTTGCAAATTGCACCTTCACTGGAATTGCAGCTTCCTCCACAGGATGCCACACCTCATGCTGATGGAAGGAACCGGCGCTGCCTCGCTTTACTTTCTGTCCCACACTGACGGTCCTGAAAGCAGTGCTGCATTGGGCTGTACACTGACAGGACAGGAGGTTCTGGTACGTATGGGTCGATCAATCCCTTCTGGATCCGGGTGTGGAAAAAGTATACAAGTGAAAGTACAGATAACATGTCAATACCTTACTCAATTACAGGTGAAATTATCCAACCAAAATACATGTACTTTTAAAATGTGCTACTTCAAATGTACTCAAGTATTAAAGCTGCACTGCCTTTCAGATTGTTCAAGTGTAGGTCATAAAAAGAATTTTCCCCAACACTCAATTATTTTTGTTTAGTGACCGAAAGCTACTGAATTCAACTCAGAGACTACCAATTTTATTAGGTTTTTTTTTTTTATAGAACAATTAATGACTTTAGAGCCATGTGGCCCTAAATTCTCTGCTATTTTTTCCTGCTTCACCATGACCCAATT
>JAODLJ010000004.1:55828450-55841303 GCA_027576115.1 Cathorops melanopus
CTCCATCTGCGTCTGTCGGTGGCTATTTTCTCCCAAGTGTTGGGGTTTATCTGAAGGTTCTTCATGGTATCTTTGCAAACATCCTTGAAACGGAGTTTGGGACGTCCTCGATGTCGTTCAAATTTTTTTTTTTAATAAAAAACACACACAACCTTTTTGTATACTTAGTAGTTTTGCACTACTCCTTCACTGCCTTATCTTTTTCTCCTTCTATATTTTGCTGCTGTAACAATGTAAATTTCCCCCTTGTGGGTTAATAAAAGGCTCTTATCTTATACCTCAAAACACTAACGCTGTTACTATACCTCCAGGGCTCGAGTTACATCATCAAAAGTGTCCAGGCGTTCCCTGAGCTGGGCGCAAGCAGCGTGGCAAAGAAACAAAGAACCGTCAGCAAATGGGGGGAAAGGAATTTAAAAAAAAAAGTTATTTAACCAATAAATAAATAAAATAAAAACTGTTTGCTGAAACTGGCACAGCAACAGCTTAGAGTTCAGACTGGACGATACGACAAAAACATCACATGATTCTCCAAAACATTTCTATGATGCATGAAATGGACCACAACGTTTAAATTACAAAAGAAACATCAAGCAAAACAGTCATTTCCCCAAGTTTAAAAACACCTGAATAACTGAGTTTGATTTTTTAAATGTACAAAAATATTAGGACTGAAAAGGGAGAGAAAATGAGTTCCATAAAATTGTTAAAATGTTTTAAAGGTTCAGGACAATTTTAACATCAACTCTGCCGTCTCTAATCAGGTTATTAATTAAACAAGTCGGCCTCAACACCAACCAGTTCTTTATAATATCGACTTCAAACAGGAAGGAAGTTGCTGAAGAAAAACCTTCATTTTGAAGACCTTGCTGTGACCTTGACAAGAAGTTAATCCTTCAAACATTAAACCTCTCGCTCTTCAGATCCTCATGCTAATGAGACGCACAGAAACAGAACCTGACGCCGAGTACCACAACGTAACTCATCGTGACGTCGACGTTACAGCGTTGCATCGCCCAGTCGGGGTCACGTTACAGTACGGCGTGGTTCTGGATCAGAGGTGTGAGATACTCACTCGTCCCGTCACCAGAGGAACAGAAGTTTCTGCTTTGCTTCTCTCAGCCTCGTCATACGACGGCAGCGACGTGGCCACATTGTAAGATGGAGGTTTGGGGAAAGCAGCATCACCTTTGTAATCAAAATATGCTTAAAAAAGAAAAAAAAGGCTTTGAATGAACATCCTATAATTACTAAACATACTTTTAACTTCTATTGCTTTTAATATTTGACTCATTATGTTCAAGTAAAAAGTTTTGAATTTTAATTTCCCTTTATTAAATAGATACACGAGTTACAACAGTCTGAAAATCAGAATTTCATTACAGTGAGCTCCAAATCTTTAAAACACCACTGAGAACCAGGGATGGGGTTTTGCTTTTTTTTTTTTACATGGAAAAAAAAAAAAAAAAAAGTTGCAATTTTGGGGAAAATAAAAAATAAAAATTCAATAATATTCAACACAGCAAAAAGGAGAACACACCAGATTTTATGAAATTCAAAATCGTGTACACACACGTCTAAGATTCTAATTTTCACTCGTCATTACTGATATAAATTTTATCTTTTGTCTTATATTAGAAAAGAATATAAAACAGAAACATTCCCTTGAATACCCTCAGACTTTTGGACCTCACTGTATATAAACAGATAAACAGTTCAACAGACCTTCAAACTAAAAACTGGAACATTAAGAGAATTCCATACCTGCATTGTCTGCTGCGATGCTGCTGTAAGGGGGCGGAGCATCAGTACTCACCTGAGGCCCCGCCTCTGCCTCTTCCTCACTGGGTAACTGATGAGAAAAAGACTTGTGTCACTCAGATCATTTCTGTTCCCTAAAATCTCTTCTTTTGGATGCAGAGGAATTTTTACATTTTAATTTATTTTGTGAAGTTCGCGACAAAGAAGTTAACAGAATCCGAGCAGTAACAAGCTCGACCCAAGACAGGTTTCAGCTGTTGCTTTAGTTTGAAGCTGCGAGTTATTCAGGCAGATTATTTATATACATTTAATAACAAATAAAGACTGTTTATGTTTAAAAATCAGTTTAAAAAGCTGAATTATTTCACACGAGTCATTTGTCCTTATTCAGTAATCAATTGTAATCATTAACAACTGATTTGTTATTACTGACTATTTATTTCAGAATTTGTCCAAAACTGCCTGAACTTAAACCCCGATTAAGAGTCTCTAATAAAAAAATATTACCCTTCATTCATCCCTCGTAAAGTGATATAAATATTTCCTCAATCACACACTCACCGTTTGCTTTTCCTCTTTTGTATCTTGGCTATTTTTTCTTGATCTATCCATTACATCTCTGTTAGATGCCATTATTATTTGTAGATAACTTGATTTCCTTTCCCTGTAGGCTTCATTTACACAAAGCTGTTTACACTCCAACAACCGAGCTGTCTGTACTGGGTTTTATACGACTTTTTTTAAATATTCTTTTTTTTAATTAAAAAAATAAAACCCACAACACATCGATGATAACACCAGTTAGAGAGAGTCAAGAAAAAACAGATTTTAAACCCAACAGAAGTGGAATACAAAGGCGATGGGGGAAAAAAAAGCCAGACTACTGTGAGTTCTTCAACCTCCAGTCAGTCATGTGACTTCCTGCTGTTCCATGACACACAAACCCCAGTTTTCAGTCTAATCAACAGTAATCAGATGGGTTTCCCCAACATCATCAGTGTCCGGAATCTACACAAAACAACCCACAATAATGAAGTTTGGAAAAATCAAATCAATATAGGTTTACAAAATTATTTAAAAAAAAAGTTTAAAAAGTTAAAAAAAGAAAGACATTATTTTGGAAACACATTTCCCCCCTCACTCTATAAAATACTTTTCATAAATGGGAATTCTTAAGTTAATCTTTTTCTTTTCTTATTTTGAAAACAGTATGAAGCAACATTAAAATCTGCACACGCAATAACCCAGGGTCCATTCATGTCTGTCTGCAGTTCTCTTTTTTTTTACATAACGGTTTAAGTTTTTCCCAGTTGTTTGTACTGTCCGATTCCTCTGGTGCTGAGTGATGGATGTGGTGTTCAATGTTCAGTTTATTAAGTTTCTTTATCAAATAAAAATGTTAGTTTATTAAGTTTTTTTTAATCAAATAAATGTTCAGTTGGCTAATAAAATGACGTTTGTTACTCTTTTGCGCCCCCTAGTGGAACAGCAGCACTTTCTTCCTCTTAAATCTCTCAGTTTGCTCAGAATCCACAAAACGATTTTTAACTAAAACATGGATTCTAAACTCAGTTACTGGAGCCTGATTAGAACCTTTACCGAACCGGTCCCGTGCCGCAGGGTGTGTGTTTGAGGCCCCCTGGTTATGGGTGGGTAAAGTGGGGCTGAAGGCGCTAAACAGCGACATCTACAGGCCGGAAACCGAACTGCTGGACCGTTTAAGGTGGAGGATAATCCGGATAATAAAACCAGCAAACTCCATTCTCATCCAACAGGAAGCTGCAAACACCCACCGAACCCGAACCGGAGCGGATTATCGCCCTGCACATGAGGAGGCGTTTGGGAAGAAGCTGAACTCGGGACTGAAGCGCTTCAGGGCAGTAAAACCAGCAGCGCTGACCGCATCCACACCTTCAAACGGCCATCATGCAAACCAGCTACACACAAACACACACACACACACACAGATTGAAGGTGGACCGGAAGCCCAGCAGCCTGACGGAAAACCACTCCCGAACCAGAACCAGAACCAGAGTCCCGGTTGTGTGAAAGCAGCGCGCGAGAGGATGAAGCCCCGGGCGGCTGAGCGCTTCCTGCTGCGGGGCGTTTCCTCACCTGCTGGTACCGGCCGCTCGGTTCCGCCATCCTCACAGAGCCGCCACCGACCCACCAATTATGTAAGTCAGTGTCTTCTTGCCCACGTCTGCCCCTCGGCCTCTTTTCATTTCCGGTGACGTCAGATGGAGACTGGCGCCACCCAGCGGCCGTGCTCCCGAACTACAGCTCTTACCGCTGCCCGATCTGCGCCTGCGCGCAATAATGCCTGTTATGATGAGCAGAGTGGGAACCGCAGCAGCTCTAACCCTCCTCCACTTCGCTTCTTCAGGGACTTCTTTTGTTTTTTTTTACAACTTTTTACCCTGACTTAATTTTGTGTTCAAATCTGTGCTCAGGTTCCTGACCCTGGAGACCCTGATGTCCTGCATGTTGAGTGCATTTCCTGCTCTATCACACCCACTTCCGGTGAATCAGTTGTTTCAGGAGGGGAAACACTGAAATGTGCAGAGCAGAGGGTTCTCCAGGGACAGGGCAAGGAACCTGTGCTCTAGTGGGTGTGTGGCCTCATAATGTAATCATGATGTAATCTCTCACTAGATAATGAGTGACATTTCTAGAACAATATGGAGCATGTACACACTTTATCAATGCAAACAAAATCTGATTTAAAAAAAGAAAGAAAATGCACTGAATATAAATGATTCTGCAGTGTTTATTAGTTTTATTTTCATGAGAGATTAAAATATAAAAGCAGTCATCATAACCCATTGCTATAAACTATAAACCCTCGAGGCCCTTCCTGCTCACTGCACGTCCTGGTATCTGATGAGGACAGGGTAAGTTGTTCCTATGTGCTTCTGGTTGTAGTGATGGCACACGATCACCACGTCGTAAAGACTGAAAGACACTCTGACGCGCTCGTTAGGAGACGTGATGAAGCACAGGGTGTACAGGGCGAACTCAAACTCCGGGCTCACACCAACGAAGATGCTCCCTTTGGGCTTGATCCCGTTCTTCCAGCTGAACTGAAGAGCTAAAATGTGTTTGTTCTCATCAGGCTGTAAAACCATAATGGATAGAAAATCACTGTGCAGAACCAGTGCCTCGACATTCATATTCAAAACTCAGCACACATCATTTATTTATTACAGCAAATTAGTACAACATATAACTTTCACAAGAAATAAAACACAATGTGGTGTGTGTGCAGTTACAGGAAAACAATCCCTCACCAGACTCTCTCTCTCGAAAAAAAAAAAAAAAAATCTGCAGCTTTACTGAGAAACTGCAAAGAAGTGTAAACTCCTCTGTCCTGAAGAGTCAGAAACGTTACAAAGCGCTGACACTGGAGACTCCTTCCATAAATAAACATCTCAAAACAGTTTTTTTTTTTTTGCTTTTTTTGTCTCAGTTCTTCCTACAGCTAACTTGCACTTGTTTCTGGTCAGTTAGTTACTATTTGCTCACTTGGTTTTGCAGCACACGCCTACAGAAAAGTATTTGCCAAATTTATAAAGGTCATTTGAAGGACGTCATGTGTCCTGTGCGTGTTCATAGCATGTTTTAATACATCATTACAACACTGTGATGTGTTCCCTGGATTCAGTGAAGCATTTAACAGCTCAAAATATTTACACCTAAACTTTGTTTGCATTACTGACATATAATTATTACTTATTAAACATATTATGTTTACTTGCTTTAGTTGCTTTTAACATTTAATTCAGTCATATTATATCCCATCAAATGATGCTTACAGAAACAGAAACCTACTTCTGGAGAATTCTCTTCCACGCTGTAGCCTTTGTAGTTGATATGGCCGAGCTTCTCTTGCAAGTACAACTGAATCCAGTTGTGGAAACCGATAACAGTGCGTCCACCTCTCGTTTCACCCACGAAGACATGCTCAAACCCTGATGAGTCTGGCCTGAGAGAGAGATATTTCAGATCTTATTACTGGAGCTCTCAAACTGCAGTTGCACAGAAGTACACGGTGGATGGAAGTTTATTTCTCAGTACCTGCTGGATCCTCTCCTGGTATAAAGCTCGAACCAGATGTGGTGCAGCTGCTCCTTAAACGCTGACGTGTCGAGTGGAGAGAGATTGTTCTTTACAAGGTACTTATGGACAATCTGAGGAAAAATGACAAAACACGAGGGGAAAAAAAGTCCTGTTTGCTGTAATCCAGAGACTTTTATTGCAGTGTTACACGGCTGTGAAATTCACAACTATAACTTTTCCTTTACTGTTTTTACGCCACATTTCTGTCAAAACATACAGTGAATTGTTGTTGAATTTTATTCCACGTTAATTATTTCCAGTTATCCACGACTAATAAGATCTGAACTACAGGCCAGAGAACTACTGAACTGACCGGAGAGCAGATAAGGTGATGAGTGAAGGATATTTTCATTTTTTTTTTATCTTAAGGATATATAATTCATATGGTTATGCTTAAATGTTTCTAAAACAGCCTGCTTTTAAACATTAATCATACAGTAGCACATCAAAATTCAAGAAAACATATTGATTCATTTCCTGCTGTTTCCCAAAACAAATATTTTCCTGCTTTCATTATTTCAGTGATGACCTGAGGTGTTTCACAGTTTTAATTTAATTCCTTCATTTCTTTCAGTCCTTTCCATCCCTGTAATGCTTTACTTGTGCTTTTCCACTGACAGTTGAATGATGAATTAGTTTTCAGGTCTCGTCAGTAACGTTAGTCATTAACGCCGTTAGCTCAGATGTTACCTTCATTACAGGAGTCTTTATTATGGAGTCCAAAAACCTGTGATTCTCTGCCTCCTCCTCCGGGGTCACGACCTCTGGTACACCAGTAACACTCTCATAATTGTCCAGAAGTGAAATGAAGGCTGAAAAACAGGAGCAATATCAAACTATCCGATTAAAACTGTATTACTATTAATAAAACTACAACCCCAATTCTGAAAAAGTTGTTACGCTGTGTTTAAACAGAGAAAAAAAAAAGAGACTGCAATGATTTGCAAATCCTTTCTGATCTACATTCAGTTGAATACAATATAAATTATATTTAATTTTCAAACTGATCAACTTTTTTGTTTTTTTTGTACTAAATATACACGCATTCTATATTTGATACCTGCAACACAGTCCAAAAAAGTTGGGACAGGGGCATGTTTACCGCTGTGTTACATCACCTTTTCTTTTAACAACATTTAGTCAAAGTCAAAGGGAGCTGGAGTAGCCGCTGCCATACAGGGCGCCGCCATCTTGTTTGTGTTTGGGAACTGAGGCACTAATTTTTGAAGTTTTGAAAGGGAAACTCTTTCCCATTCTTGCTTGATATACGACTTCAGATGCTCAACAGTTCGGTGTCTCCTTTATTGTATTTTGTGCTTCATAACGTGCCACACATTTTCAACAGGAAGCAGGCAGGCCAGTTTAGCACCTGCACTCTTTTACTACAAAGCCATGCTGTTGTAACATGAGGAGAACGTGGCTTGGCGTTGACTTGCTGGAATAAAGAGGATATCCCTGAAAAAGACGTTGTCTGTAAGGCAGCATGTTACTTCAGAACCTGTATGAACCTTTCAGCATTAATGGAGCCTTCACAGATGTGTAAGTTACCCTTGCCATGGGCATGAACACCTCCATACCATCACAGATGCTGGCTTTGGAACTTTGTGCTGATAACAGTCTGGATGGTCCTTTTCCTCTTTAGCCCAGAGGACACGACGTCAGTGATTTCCAAAACCAATTCAGAATGTGGACTCATCAGACCCCAGCACACGTTTCCACTCTGCCTCAGTCCATCTCAGATGAGCTTGGGCCCAGAGAACTCACCGGCGTTTCTGGATGTTGTTGATTTATGGCTTTCAGTTTGCATGGTAGCTGCAGCAATGAACTGTGTTTACTGATAACGGTTTTCTGAAGTGTTCCCAAGCCTGCGTAGTCATGTCCTTTATACAGCCATGTGGGTTTTTAACGCAGTGCTGCCTGAGGGGTCAAAATTTTTGATGATGTTATGGATTGTTGATGCTGAAATCTGTAAATTCCTTGCAATTGTACATTGAGAAACGTTGTTCTTAACCTGTTGCTGAACCTCAACCCATCCTTACTTGGGAAAGACAGAACCTTTCCAACTGTTTACCTGTAGAAAGTTCTAAACAGGCGTTTTGAGGGTGGTTGTTGTTTTTTTGAGAATTCCACAACTTCCACAGTCTTTTGTTGCTCCTGTCCCAGTTTTTTTTGAACAGTTGTTGCATCAAATTTAGAATGAGTGCATATTTAAAACAAACAAACAAACAAACAAACAAACAAACGTTTATCACTTTGAACATTAAATATCTTGTCTTTGTCTTGTATTAAATTGAATATGTGTTGAAAAAGGATTTGCAAATCATTGTATTCTGTTTTTATTTACATTTTATACAGCATTACAACTTTTTTGGAATTGGGGTTGTATTATTATTATTATTATTATTATTCAGAGATGAATATTTCCCATTTCTTACCCAAAAAGGTTTCTTTTTTAAAAATGGTTTCATCCACATATGTGAAAAACGGAGCTTGAGCTGCTTCTTTCCCATCACTGACGTCTGACAGATTCGCTGCTTTACTCTGCAAGAGACAAAGTCATGAAGATGAAATTTATACCTGGAATTTATTCTGCATTTATTTCAGGCTCCGTGTGACTAACAGGAAATTGGATACTGAAGCTTCTGACACACATCCTGCTTTACTCCATTCGTTCACACAGTCTGGACCTGGTTTCCTTTCTGAGATGTTCTCCAGAATGATAAGGTTCAGGTCGAACTGCTTCTGGATTCATTTTTCACCAGAGTAAATGCGTGTAATGTTCTGATGCACTGAGTCACTTCTCTGGTGGCTGATGCTGAAATGGTCACCACAAGGTCACTAAATCAAATCATTCAGGTTTCTCACACACATCCATCCAGCAACGTCTTCCAAATTTTACTCAAGTTCAGTTGATAACATATTAGAACAAGAGCATTAATATAAACCTGTTGTTCATGTTACTGTCAGAGCTTCTGACCAATCAGATTCGAGAATTCAACCATGCTGTGGTATAAAGTATAATACACTCTATAGCTGTTTCTGCTCCGTGTCCGATCTTCTCATTTCTTTCCTTCAGTCAGGACTAATGATGTCTGTGAGAGCCGGATGAGGAAACAGACAATAGCACTAACATGAACTGTTGTTATTTTCTTCTATAAATCCAACCAGAGAACAACGGGCAGGTCGGTCAGTCACTATACACACGCCACGGTTAAATGACTCAGTGTGAGTAAATACAAAATCAGCTGAAAGAACAGAAAATGTGTTTATCCAAAACGTACTGATCATGGAGCTGTGAGGGCCATCACCGGGGTTTTGGGGAAATGTTTTTGTAGAACACACGCGTGGGATGACTTTTTTGTGGTTATGTTCCATCAGTGTAGTGAGTGTGTCTCAACGTAAAACAGAAAAAGAAAAAAAATATCCAGAAAAACCTTGGCTGAAGTGAAGGAGCTGAAATTTCCTGAATTGCTCTGGTGTTGGAAAGTTGGATCAAACTTTCTCTCGTTTCCTGTTAAAGTTTGTCAGATGTAACAGTTATAGTTTTGGTCACATATTTCATCTGTTCCCTCAGGTGCCCATTATAATCACGTTTCAAATAAACAGGTTTTTTTTTTCTTTGTATATTTGTAAGGACATCATAATTAAACACACATACACTAGAGATCCTGAGGATAGAGTTTATTTTGAAAAACACTGAAGTATTCCTTTAACTTTGGGTTGCAGTCTTTAGGAGATTATTATTATTATTATTACTTGCAGAGATATGCGGTAGTCTGTCCCAGGTCTCAGGCGATTGAGATCATTGTCCCACAGCTCCTGCACCACAGCGGTCAGGTCTGAGTCCTGTTCAGTCATGGTGTATCTAGACAGGGCTGTGAACGCACATATGCTCAGGTTTACTGAGGCAAAATCATGCAGATCTCCATCAGTACAGATTTTATGTCAACTTTAGAAAGTTTGTATTGAAATTCACATCAATGGTTGAGAGAAACAAAACCCACCTCAACACGGTTTAGGCTGACTGTAGAATCCCACGGTGATCGGTGTGTATTCAGTACCTTTCTGAGTGTATAGTGTGGACGAGAGAGAGAGGGAGCACATGTCAGCAACTCTAGCCAAAAGGATTAGAAGCAGCTTGCGGTGCTTTTGAATGTTCCACTACAATGAGGTTTGAGGGTCGTTGTACTCGTTTTTGTTTCAGTGTGCATCGTGAATTAAACATTAGTGAATTATTTCTTTACCAAGACCTCGAGTACAGCCTCAGAAGTTTCCCAAGGCTTGAGAAAAGACGAGTGTGATAAGCAGTAAATAATGGATTGACACTTTTATTAGGATGGTGTAAATTTTTCCACATTTCTTTTGAACCTGGAATGTGCTTGAAAAACAGTTTGTCTGACAGTAAAGAAGTTTCACTGCTTTAGACACTTAAAAATAAAGATACTTTATCCTTATTCATTTTAATGGCACAGACTGAACTTCAGTATGAGGCGTCTCAAAGATGTACTTTAACAGAATAAAATAATTTTTTAAATAATATAAATCATTTTAAAAGAACGCCTCTCCCTTCATTTCTTTTCATAGTTAACTATTTTTAAAAAATCTGAACTCTCACACAAAAAAAGTTGTGGGTAAGTGCTTCCAGGGTCAAAGTTCAAAAGACTGAGCAGCCATTTTAACCCACCTGAGCACCAGGTGAGTTCCCCTCTGCACAACAAGCTGTTCATTTACTTACAGATTCTATGCAAATATTGTAGATGTGTAATTAAAGATAAACCTTTCAATCTTCCTTGAAAATATCGTTAAAGGGTTTAAACAGGATTTAATTGAAGTTTATTGATGCTGGTGTCATTAATGATGTGCTTTGAGACGCTGTTGATGCCATCTTGGAAAATTCATCTTTAATATTCTTTAATGTGGTGCCATTACTTTAAGTCACAGCTGTTACTGTGCTTCTGACACCAGTGACAATAACTCCGTGTGTGAAAGTAATGGCACACCATTAAAGAATATTGAAGTTCTTTTTGAATGAATAAGCATCACAATTATAATTTCCAAACAGAAGCTGAAAGAGTCACCGATCAGTGATTCAGGCAGAAAATCCTCAATCTATTAAAATGCAAACAAAAGGCAGAGTTCATCAGATCTGTTTATTGTGGCCAGCATGTTTACACAAGTATCTGCATATAACTTTATGTTCTCAATCAAGTCTTATCAAGGAAAAACGAAAAATAGAGAATTAATAAGGAATTAGGTAATTTCAGAATTTAGGTGAATCTTTATTGATGGAAAATCGAAACAAATTTCCAAACTCAGCCTTCACCATGACGGGTACAAAAGTCTTGATCTTGGAAACAGAACATGAGGAACTCGTGCTCTTTGATATTGTGTAACTGGGAACATGCTGATCGTGAACACAGGAGATTATCTGAAGAATGGTTTTAGGACAAGTCTGTTGTTTTCATGCTCTGATAAAATTACTCAATCATCAAGCGGGCCTCGAACTGCTTCTCTTCAAACAAATAACATGCAGCATTTTTGTTTTTTAGCTTTTCTTAATCCCCTTCAACAATCTGATCAGTAACTGCATTTTGGAACAACTGAAAAGCTTTTTTAAATGGAGATAAAGCGAGGGGATGGACACAGCAGGTATCAGTGCGCTGATAACATTCCTCCCGGTGGTGGCGCTGAACTCGTTTTCACTCATCTTCATCACTCCAATACTCATCATCATCATCATCATCATCATCTTCTACACCCTGGAACAATCTAGAAAGAGACCAAAAATGTTTTAGAAAAGAAACACTAATGCACTCTTTGAAAGAACACTTTACCCTGCCTGTATAGTCAGGTCTAATAAAAGTGATGCACAAGTCGCTTCACTGGATATAAAATAAAGATTCAGGAAATTCAGTGAAGAACAAAGTGGGCCACATCACAGACAGAGAATAAAACAATAACAGGAAGTGATATCCAAGTTTAGAGTCAGTGATTCTGGTAATCAGTAGCTGATGCTACTTGCTTTAAAATTTAAGCCCAATTTAGAACAAATCCAGCTGTTCTGATTGGTCAGATGTTTGCTGGTCAATTGAATTTGTTTTTGTGTCCCATTTATAAAGTTAAGTAGTACAAAAACCCAGAGCCACCTGCACAGATTAATCTTATATGTGGACACGCAATTATTTCTTCAATGTTTTTCAGATTTAAAAACTGTCCATATGCATAAAGACATTCTTCTAAATTCATTAAAAAGTTACAAATCAATTAATACTGTGCAGAAGAGCAACAACATCAGCTCCAAGTAGAGATGCCTTCAAACGCTTACACTATGGAGCGCAAGCATAAATGTTTTCATTTATTAATATTACGGAGGTGATGAGGGTAGAGGAGGAGGAGAGGGTAGAAGAAGTGGAGGAGAAGGTGAGTGTAGAGGTGGAGAGTGTAGAGGTGGAGGCAGGGAGTGTACAGGTGGAGGTGAGGGTAGAGGAGGTGAAGAGTGTAGAGGTGGAGAAGGTAGTGGTGAGTGTGGAGGAGGAGAGAGTGGAGGAGGTGGTGAGTGTGGAGGAGGAGAGAGTGGAGGAGGTGGAGAGTGTGGAGGAGGGGGGTCGAGAGGAGGTGGAGAGTGTAGAGAAGGAGGCAGTGAGTGTACAGGTGGAGGTGAGGGTAGAGGAGGAGGTGGAGAGTGGAGAGGTGGAGAGTGGAGAGTGTGGAGGTGGTGGAGAGAGTAGAGGAGGTGGAGAGTGTGGAGGTGGATAGTGTGGAGTGTCGAGGAGGAGAGTGTGGAGGAAGAGAGTATAATGGAGGAGGAGAGTGAGGAGGAGGGGGAGAGTGTGGAGGAGGAGAGTGTGGAGGAGGAGAGTGTGGAGGAGGAGGTGGAGAGTGTGGAGGAGGAGAGTGTAGAGTGTAGAGGAGGAGCGTATGGAGTAGGAGGTGGAGAGTGTGGAGGTGGAGAGTGTGGAGGTGGAGAGTGTGG
>JAODLJ010000004.1:55850025-55861819 GCA_027576115.1 Cathorops melanopus
TGATGTTTTAGGTCATATTTATGCAGAAATATAGAAAATTCTAAAGGGTTCACAAACTTTCAAGCACCACTGTATCTGTCATTATATTTGTGGTATGAATACTGATGTACAGTATATAATTTTTGGGATTAAATCCTCACTATGTGTGTGCACCTCAGCTCTGAATGGAACTCCTGGTTGTTAATTACAAAGATTTAATTGTAGTCAAAAAAGCATTAATGGGTTTATTAGTAGCTCATCCAGCCGACAGGTGATGAGCTTATGCCATCATGTGTCATTTGTTGTCCGTCCGGTGGCATCTACATTTCACAAAAATCTCTTCTTGTTTCTCAATTCTTCCCTGATTTTTATTCTTTTTGGCAGGAAGGTAGCTCTGCCTGGGGTGCATATGGCTTCTACCCAAATCTGCATAATTGCAATTCATAATGAAGATATGGCGTAATTAAGCCCTAATGAGCAGTTTCCACACAAATCACTTCTTCTCCGTCAATTCTTCACCAATTTTTATTCTTTCTGGCATGAAGGTAGGGGTACCTAGGGTGCATATAACTTCTAACCAGATTTGCTTAATTGAAATTATTAATGAAGTTATGGACTAATTCTGCCATAATGAGCAGTTCAACAAAAATCGCTTCTTCTCGGTCAACTCTTCACTGTTTTGGATTCTTTCTGGCAAATAGGCAGGCATTCCTAGAGTGTATATAGCTTCTATATATAGCTTGTATATAGCTTGCAACATTTATTGCGCAAGGTGGCCCACTTTAGACAGAGCCGGAGTGAGCTACGCCATCATTGATGGTCTCATTTATTTTTCCAACCAAGTAAAGCATGTTAATAGTGTTGGATAGACTTTTAAACATAAACCTGTTACGCTGCCAAGTACAAATTTCATGACTAAATAGAAACACAATATTTTTCATTACTTAAAAGTGTAATCTAGATTTCTTTAAGATTAGACATTCTCCTGCTTCTCATGTAGCTACTTTTTATTTGGTTTCATATTAATCTGTGTAAGTTATGGATTTGGGGTGCATATAGCTTTTAGCCAAATTTGCATAATTGCAATTAATAAAGAATTTACTACTCCTTGTGTTATTGTAAGAGCTAAACAGAGTTATTTTGGTTGACATTTTCATTCCCATTTAGTTGTAATGCATGGATCTACTGAAAGGAAATTATAGAATAAGAAATGATTACAAAGATGTTGCTTGACATCAGTTATACGGAAACCAGTGATCAGCAAACTAAGGATTTCAAAAGAAGATCATGATTTATAAATAAAAGAGCAGATTGTCTCAGTCCTAGTGACAGTTATTATGTTTACAGGAAATTACACTCAGTAAATCGTAAATGAAAAAGATAATGACTGACATCTAAATCTAATCAGGAAGCACATTAATAAAACTATTGTAGTACGACTCCAGATATTTTCAGCTGTACCTACGCTGATTTCAAGTGCTGGATTTTGGTAGTCAGATTACATAATCCAGCTTTCGTGCAGAATCAAGACGGGGGAAAAGGAAAGAAAGTGAATGCCATTCTTCATCCTCTTACACAATGTCTGTATTGTCAGGTCATTTCTAAGCAACAAGAAGACTTCGAACCCACACCTGATACTGCTTGACATCAATTATACGGAAACCAGTGATCAACAAACTAAGGATTTCATGTCTACAGTAGCTTTAGGTTCAGACTTTCTGATATATTTTTTATATGTAAAATATCTAGCTATTAGAGAAACAGTACGGGGGAAAGCAACGGGCATTTGTATGAGTCCATACTGTATGATTTATTAATTATGCACATGAATGAAAATATAGTATGTTGTATTTGCCTTCAGTGGTAATCTCTCTGTTATTCTCATGTATTATTCGTGTGTTCCAGTTAGTAGTATGTCATGTCACATGTCTTATCTATTAATGATGTTCACTGGGAACACTGACAACATGAAGTGAATGTTACAGTCCCCAGATCTGATGAGTGATGATCAAGTGTTGCATTAAAAGCATTAAACATAATATCTGAGATAGCATGTAAAATTGTTGCATTGTTATTTGGGCTAAATAGACAACGAATGCAAATGACCTCTTGTAAATTTGATGTCAAATGTTCTCTCAGGCAAGTGCGGAGCTAAGGCTGCACATTTAGTTTCAATATTTAAACTGGATCTTGAAAGTTCTAGTGATTTCTATGAATGGACAATATTTAAAAATAATAATAATAATAATAATAATAATAATAATAATAATTATGAGCAACTTACCAGTTGAGAGCTTGTGACGATTTTCATTCAGCCAGAAAAACAATTTGGCAAAATGACAATTACACACCCAGGGGTTCCCCTCTAGATGTATTAATCTCAAGGAAGGTAGTTGGCTCAGCACTCTGACATCCAGGCCAGAGAGGCCATTCTTCTCCAGCTCCAGCTCTCGTAAGGAAGTGAGGCCTGAAAAGGCACCCTCGCTCACCATGCTCAGATAGGGGTTGTTACCCAGACGAAGCTTGATCAGGCTGCGCGATTCTCCAAAAGTTCCCGAAGGGATCTCGGTTAAGTTGTTGCTTCCCAAGTCCAAGTAGACGAGCCTGGAGGAGCTGGTCAGCGTCCCTGGCTCCAGCCTGGTCAGAGAGTTATTCCGCAGGTCCAGGTACACCAGATCACTGTAGAGAACTAAGAAATCTGAAGGGATCCCAGGTATCCAGTTATTGGACAAAATGAGCCTCCGTGTGTCCAGAGGGAAGGAGTCTGGTAAACGGGTGAGCCCTCGACCGGTGCAGTCCACGGTGTGATGATCTGGACACATGCAGCTGGATGGACAGTTTTGAGCCCAAGTGACTAAGGCAGAGGAGAGCAAAGCGAGGAAAGGCTGAAGCCAGTAAACACATGAGAACATTGTCAAGGGGGTGAAAGGTGAAAGGGAGAATAGGGGGTTTAAGGAAAGGGAACTTGAGAAAGGGGAGACAGGGAAGGGTCAGGGGGAAGGAGATGAGGTGAAGGGAGGGGGGAGCATAAGGAAGAGAAAGGCGTCAGGGTTGTTGAGAAGGCATCTTTCCTCGCCTGTTAGAGCACAATGTAAATAAGGGTTCAGCATCATCAAAGAGCACAGAAAGACACGAAATGCTATTTTCCAAGAGATCATATAGCAGGCAGTGTGGGTCGTGTGGCAGCCTGCTCGCTTTGAGCGTGAAGGAGGAGGATAGAGCGGAGTGTGTGAGAAAGAGAGAGAGCGAGAGAGAGAGAGAGAGAGATATGCAAGGGATTAGGAAAGAGGTAAATAGAAGCAAGAGGGGGTGTGAATGGGGGTTGGTCAGAAGAGGGGATGTGACAAAGGGGGAGGTGTGCTTGTCTGGGTTAACCCACAGTCATCACTGATGCCATCAACCGTCTGTGGGTGATGCCTTATTGGAGCAGGTCTCCATTATTAATCCACTTTTATTGTTCAGAACAGCTTGTGGGTTATAAAATATCTGACACATCAAGTCAGTTGGAAAGAGAAGATGCACAGAAGGCAGTGCTGCTCGCAGACAGTGATGCTGAGCTTCCTTTCTCTTGTCCTCTCCATGCAGTCGGCATACGAATTCATATTCCAGCTCCATTGCCATGGTGATGAGCACAAACCCGGAGCCATCTGCATACAGATTACCGTCTGAAAAAGTGAGATAGTGAGTGTCAACGTGACCATGAGTCTCCCTGGGGATGATAACCCCTTTTTTTCCGAGCTGTACATCATGCATTTCTAAAATTACACTGTAATAAGTAACTGTTGTTTCGACATTTCATACTGACACTATCTCTGTATGACATTTCTTTTCAGCTCTCTAGCTCTCGTTTAGTTCTCCATCACTAGAGTTTACATTTGTTATTCTCTAGTGTATACTGCTGTTGAAATCCTCCAACCCAACACACACACCCACATCCACACACATCCTGAGAACACAGGATGCGTCCCACTTACAGCACATGTGCTGGAGGCTCAGAGACCAAACACGATTACAAAATACCCTCAGAACACTGTAGCCTTGAACATGACTTTGTCCATTTGACAGACACCCTTTAATGGATGAGAGGCAAGTAGAGTACTTCCTACCAGTGGGACAGACAACATGCCATATGCTATTAATGTTCAGCATCTGAATAAATGATGAATGTCAGGAGTGACATGCTGTTGAAAACAGTAGGCATTACAGTAGGTAGGCGGTCTAAAGGAAGTGCCAGGGTGTAAAATACAGTAAACACTAAACAGCCTAAGAATAGCAAACATGTAAGACTGCTGTGGCACACCAGTCGGGTTCGATAGCCAGACTGGAATCTACCTCGAAGAGCTGGCTGGAGATTGGAAATATGAGATGACCTTCGTGTGTGCAGTGGTGTATGTATGTATGAGGTAACAGAGTGCCAGCATATTTCAAAAGAGCACAGACAGAGGGCTTGAAACTTTGGGACAGTTTATTCCAGGTGATACCTCTGTGCTTGTGCCTTAATCAAGTCAAGTCTTGGCCAGGTCTCTCTTGTAAAAGAGATCTTCGATCTCAATGGGACAAACCTGGTTAAATAAAGGTTATAATAATAATAATAATAATAATAATAATAATAAGTCCTTTCTGAGGCTAAGCCTTTACTTCACCTACTCAGGGTTCCCGCTGGTGCTCATCATTGATGAACATAATCCATCATTGATGAATGTATTTGTCATCCTTATCATAAGTTATCTTTCATAGAAATCCCTTGTGGAAATCCAACCCCAGGGGCAGAGACTTCGGGAAGCCAGAGTATAAACAATGAGCACGTGCTTGTGACCAATAAAAATTGACTACACATAATGACCAAATGAGCGCCAAGCTTTTGACCAGTTGCAATGCGTCTTAATCGGCCTGGTGTGATGGTGTAGTTATCTCTACATGAACCGAACAATGGCGCAGTCTAAACTGGTGAAGTTTTTTAGGCGGCCTTCTTCAAGCACTGAAGATGATTTAAGGGCTGAAACAGACACGGGGGGCACGCTCAGAGCCCCTACTGTCCCCAAGCACATCAGACAGTGTCAGGAATACAGGGCTCGGTTAAAAAAAACACGCCAAAGTGAAAGTACTGTCAGCCAGCAAGCGACTGAAGGGAGCTCTGTTTCAGGTGGCGTGGCGTGTTGAGTTCACGTGGCGAACGTGATGGCATCATTAGGCCCCATTACTCGGGGCTATAACCCCAGGTATTTTCACCCTCAAAAAAAAGTAAGAGATTAATAGAAAACAACTGACTTGGATGCCGTCTGGGATTTTGAATGCTATAATATAATACTGTAGCTTAATTAGACTTGGTGTCTTTGTGATTTTAAAGGAAAGCTATGTGAGTGAGAAATGTATTAAGTCCACTTTGATAAGTCGGTAACGAAGAAAAAATACAGACTAAGAAAAAGTGAAGAATACTTGTCTGACTTTATTTTTCAAGGAAACAAGTGGAGAATATATTTCAGAACCCAGGGAGAACCATGTCTACATGGCTTCGTTCATGCATTGTGCCAATGATTTGGCTGTTTTCTGGAAGAAGGAATTACTTTTTGCAAACTTTGTCCATGTGAAAAGAAAAAAACAAAAACATTATTTATTCAAACTCGTAGTCAAGACCATATTTAGCAAGACTAAGGTCCAAGAACTCAACAAGTCCAAGTGCCAATGCCAATAAATCCAAGATAAGTCCAAGCTAATACAGAAAACATCTCGAGACTCCAGTCCTTCAGCTTGAAAAGATGCGTAATATCAGATTGATGATTCCCTTTTTAATTTAGTAATATGAGAAATTAATACTGAGTAAAAGTTATATGAATATGCATTGTATTATTAAATATGTATTAATATGAAGATGGGCACCAATGATGTACAGTACTGTGCAAAAGTCTTAGGCACCCTATTGTTTTTTTTTTTCATTCAAACTTTGTTATAGATTTTCTATTTTATGACTTCTACATTATCAAGTCAGTACAAAAACATTTTGGAGTCCAAAAAAATTTTTTTTTTTCCAACGTAAAGTTGAAGGTTACAGGAAAAAAAAAGTTTGTATCCGAGCAGCATATTCCATAAGAGAGCACGTTTCAGATGAAAAAAGAAACCATAATAAAGGCTGCTGGGTTTTGGTGTAAAATGAAGAAGTGAGTGTGACAGTCAAAGTGTCCAGAAGAACCGGGGCTGGTTCTGGAAGACGCTCAGGAAAACCTACAGATCATTTCCACATCAAACTGACCTCACTGGACCGGAGACGGAGATTATTTTAAAGTAAAGGGTCGTCTCACACCAAACACTGACTCTGTTTCGTTTCTTATGGCTCACTGATTACTGTTTATAGTATTTTTTTTAATGTTGAAACCTTTCATTTCATCATTTTAAGCCATTTTTGGTCGACAGCATTTCTTGACATGTGACTCAGACTTTTACACACAGGCCTGTAGAGCTCATGCAGACTGTGAACTTGTTCATGGTGCAGAATGTGAGAGTTTGTGTTGTCCTGCATTGCTTACATTTTCTTTTTATCTCTTTGTGAAGTTCACTGTTGAATTCCACTGCACATAGCAATCAACTTTACTGACTGCCTGCCTGACCAGGACTTTATGATCTTCTCAGAGAACACTATCCTACATGTGGCAGGTTCTGAGAAGAAATCGCCTTCCATAATTTGTTTTTGTACTTTTCTGTTAATATCTGATGTCTATGTATTTCCTTTAAATGATTGGCTGTGTTGTATTGTGTTGTTCTAATAAAGCATTCAAAGAAAAAAAAAAAAAAAGAGCCTTCCATAATTAAATGAACAGAAACACAGGCATGACGTAATGATGGGCGTGTAAAAGTGCAGAGCGCACGCGCAGAATCCCCATCACGGCTGCCGGATGTCCGCGTGGTTTCTTTCAGGTCGGAAGGAAGTGCGTGGAAGTCTCGCGCTGTGAGCCGCCGGCGGACCGTCCTGAATAACAACCGGCGCACAGAGCCGTCAGTAAATCACCGCACAGAGCCGTCAGTAAATCACCGCACACTGCCGACACACAGGAAGCGACGGGAACAGAATCCCCACAGAATCCCCACAGAAAACTACCCAGAATCCCACCTGCTTTTGTGTCTTTCAGCGCATCAAACTAACCGCTCTGCTCTGTAACCCGAGTTCACGCGCCGCCTCAGGTGAAGCTGCAGCAGCTCCGCGGTTGCTAACAAACATAACTAGCGGCCGCTCGGCGCCCAGGAGAAGCGCTTAAAACCAACAGTCCCGTTCCGGACCAACTTAAATAATAAACTACGCTAACTAGGTAAGTTAATGACTAACTTACCTACAGAGCAGAACGACAGACAGAGAGACAGACAGGTAAATAAGGCCGGAAGTGGAACTACAGTAAGCACTCGGTGTTGTCAGGTACTTCGTCCTCCCATTCTGACCCAGCCGGTCCCACCCCTGCTGCGCGCTGACTGGTTGCTGGTTAAACGTGAGCACCGTTTGTCCAATTACACTTCCTGTTGCTTTTGACTGTTGACCAATCGTGACGCAGCTGAGTCCATTGAGCGGAATCGTAGTGCCGGAAGTACCGAAAGCAAAAGTTTTCCCCAGATCGGATTAGTGCTGTCACTGCAGACCTCATTTTTGATTATTTATTAGAATTAAAGTTTTTTAAACGAATCCTGCTGTCATTTTAAATAAAAAAAATTGAAAGAATTATTTATTACTCTTTGTAGCTGTGTGTGGGGGGTGGAGATCATCTGCGCATGCGCCAAAACATGACACGTTCAAATGAATTAGAATTAATTACATTTTTGTCTCACCCTAACTTATACTGTATGTAAGGAATATTATTTAAAATTTTGTACTCTGTAAAATGAATCTATTTTAAAATTGGCTTAATGACTACATTTTGTATTAGTTTCTCAGCCATTTAATGCAAAATATACACTATATGAGCAAATGTTTGTGGACCGTCGCACCCAGATGTGGTTCTTCCCACAAAGTCTGAAGCACACAGTTGTACAGAACGTCTCTGTTTGCTGTAACATTTCAGTTTCTCAGAGTCCAAACCTGCTCCTGTACACACAGCACAGAGCTCCATGAAGACTTGGAGTGAAGAACTCGAGTGTCCTGCACAGAGCCCTGACTCAACTCAACCCCACTGAACACCTTTAGGATAAACTGGAGCCTCAACATCAGGGTCTGAGCTCACTAAGGTTCCTGTAGCAGAATGAACACACAGCTACGCCCCAAAACCTAGTGGAGAGCCTTCCCAGAAGAATGGAGCTCATTGTAACAGTAAAGGGGAAACGTGTAAATCTGTTCAACAAGAACATGTGGGCATGATGGTCAGGTATCAACAAACTACTGGCCTTACACACTGTGTTTTTAGCAGGAGTTTTTAAAACACTGAGTTATTGCTAAAAGAGAATTTGCTGTGGTAACTGATCTTGTTCCTAATACAGTTTCTAATTGATGGTTTTCTTTTATCTTTTGATTAAATTTAACAAAAATCAAATATTGATTTTAATTCACATTTATGTGATGTTATGTATTTCTCACAGATTCTGATCCTGAGTACGCTGGGGAATAATTATTTTAATGGGTAAATATTTTATACATGAATGAAACATTTTCCAAGGATCCCCAGATGTAACCTTTTTTTTTATTGTAAATAGACTTTACCTCACTGATAAGCATTTTTAGGATGGTGGACAAGAAAAGCCTAAAACACATTTACATGCTTTTCTGAATGTCAGGAAATATTATGAAACAAGGCATGTAAAGTTACATATACTTAATTTTGTATTTACTAGACCGTACGCTGTACAGATTTCCTCTGGATCAGGGTCTAGCAGATTTTGCTCGATGTATTCTCAGTTCCTGACTTTCCAGACCCCCTGCAGATTGAATCTGCCATCTGTATGTTTTGTCAATGAGTGCTGCGTTGAAAATAAATTAAACAAAAGAAAAATGAGCCTGATTCTTTTTCCATCAGCAGAAAACAGTTTTATGAATGTGACAAATTCAATCAATGCATAGAAATTTTTTAAAATCTCTAAACCAGGCTCATGTTAAGAGGAATTTATTATTTCTATTTGTTTAATGTTAACGTGTGCACTGCATTGTTTTTTTTCCCCTCCACTCCTATAATGATGGCATCGAGTGTGGTCTGAACTCCTCTCCATAGTTTCCTAGATGTACATTGATTTGTCAGGTCACTGTCATTTACATTCTGACCAACATTCTAATTTACAACCATCAAAAAAATACACCATGTCACTGCATTGTTTTGAACTTTTACAATTACTGAATCTCAAAAAATAAATAAATAATTACTGAATCTCATGGGGGGGAAAAAAAATCCTTACAAGGCCTTTATTTCACTTCAGCAAAACAGAAAGCATTATGTACAACCTTTTTGCTTTTCTTCTGAAAGAACATGAAGGGATCATAACACCTTGTACAGGGTTTGCAGAAGGATTTTACCTCCAAATGAATTACATTTCAAAACAGCTTCCATATAAGTGCACCAAAAATGAATCCGTTTTGTTTTAAATATCGTGACTGGAAAAGAAACATCTAGTTGGTCTCTACTATTCGTACTGGCAGCAGAACAAAAAAAAAAAAAAAACACTCCATAAAAACCCCCTCCTGAAGAACCCAGCAAAGCAAAGATACACACAACCTCAGCCATGAAGTGATGCATCAGTGAAAGTGAAATACAGGATAACAGGAACAGATCTGCTTCATCATACAGCAGCCTTTCAACATCACTGCTCTTATTTTTCATTTTATTTCTTTTCAGTGCTTCCATACATCATTTGGATTTGTAGAACTGAGCAAAGCCAAGTGACATGACAAATTTTTAAACAATGGAAAAATAAATGCAAGGATCCAAAAAAAAAAACCTCAAGTTAAAATGTGTGCAGTTTCTACAACATACATCCTCACCTGCGCAATTCCTCAAGCTGACTTTCCAACCATGAGCACGAATGTTTTAAAGTGAGACAGAACCCGAGTCCCCATCTTCAAGCTCATCTTTCTTTAATGTGAAAAAGAGCAACAAATGTGCGAGCTTTTTTTTTTTTTTAAGGGAGGAGGGGCACCCAAAAGGAAACCATACACGAGGTCAGGAAGGATTTATGGTGCCTTCTGAAAACAAAACTAATGGTAGCTAGCTCGTTTCAGTCATCATCTGGATGAGAACTGAGAGAACGTCAGAGTAATTGAGGAGTTAGTCAATGTCCATTTCTGGCAGCTTGGCCTCTGTGGCTTCTGGAGCTAGTTGGTCTTTGTTAGGGCTGCTGGGCTGGGCCTCTGAGCCTTCCTGTCCGTTAACTGGGCCGTTCTGCTCCGGCGTCTTCTCCTCCTCCTTTGGTGGCTCAACTTTAGGTTTGGGTTTTAAGATGATGGGGTTGCAGGTGGAGAACAGCTCCTGAAGAGAACATTCAATGTTTAGAAGCACAGCACAAACCTTACAAACCACAAAACATTTAGCTTGGAATTGCCATAAAATGGCCTCCATTGTCAAACAGCCAATAGCGTTCAAGATAAGCCACACCCCCATCCAATCTGACACCTGAGAGAGCCATCTGAACACAGAAGAAATTAACAAAAGCCTTTTACTGATGGAGAATCCCTGACGCTGTATAAAGACAGGAAACTCCTCGCTCTTCACAAACTCCAAACATATTTTTTTCCCCTCAAACCGAGATGGTTGGAAAAGGGAAGTGTGCAAGAAATCACACCAATAAAAACATGACAAACCATGTTTAGTGCTAACGAGCTGCTACAGCAGAGCAAGACACCCCAAAGAGTGAGGCAGACACAGGTCCGGAGAGCATCCCAAAATTTTGCATAAATATGAAGTCAAATTTCTGATAATTTTCCCAAAAGTGATGAACTATATAACTAAACAGAATAGCACCAATTTTTTATTTTTTTGTTTTTTACATTTATATAAATTTTTTTCCTCCAGATATCGTGCCATATTGGTGTCAAAGCTCTGAAACACTGATTTTGACTTCAGGTGAACACTAACAGTATAAAACAGGAAAATTATGTAAACATCAGTACCTTGGTTTTGGCTTGAATCTCAGAGGCTTTAATAACGGGCTCGACCATCAGACTCTGCTTGCTCTGTTCATTCATTTTGCTGTTCATCCAGTTCATGGCCTCGTTCACCTGCTTTTCCACCTTCATCACCTCCAACTCGTCCAGATGCTCGTACTGCTCGTCCTGACATTAAAAACACGAGTGAAAAATGCACAAATAATGCTTCCTATTTTTCATGTCTTAGATATCATTTCGCAGTTATTTAAGAATTTGCGCCGGCCGTAAACCAGCTGTAATTCTTTATATTAGCTGATTAAATTCTGCTGTATCAAGCATTAGAAGAATTTTTTTTTTTATTCTGAATCTCTAAAGAATATGGGTGAAGTAAACCACTGCAGCACCTCATGAGTTCATGCTTAATAGAATTGTGGATTTAAACAGTAATTAAACTGAAGTGTTTTATATAGAGCTGCTCATTACTCCTGAAGACAAATGTTTTTGGTGAGAATTTGCTCAGGTAATAAATGATAGACGTGGCCACTAGAAAGGGTTCTGTACCATAAACTCAGCCCCATTCCGCTAAATAAGTGCGTACCTTTGCTTTGTACACTTCTAAAATCTTCATGTACTTTTGGATTTGCTTCCCGAGCTCCTCGAAGGCTTTTGGTCTCTCTTCCGCCTCCATCGCTCGTTCCTGAATGGGCTGTCCGAGTTTCTGTGTGTGTGTGTGTGTGGGTGGTGGTGGTGGTGGGGGGGTGTCCTCAAGCTTTC
>JAODLJ010000004.1:56088034-56098274 GCA_027576115.1 Cathorops melanopus
ACAAACCGGCGAAATGACAGGAGCAATTTGTGAAAAATGTGAAAATAATAATAATTCTTGAAAAAAAAAAGATATGTTCTGACCATCAAATACTTTTATTCCATATTTTGTTGCTTTTTTAAAAAAATTTTTTTAGGGTTTTGTTTCCGAGTAGAGTTTTTATTGCATCCTTGGTTGATTCAGCAACATGCGCTGCCATTTTGTTTTTCTCTACTCACAGTATATGAGCTGATATCCTAGTAGTAGAGTAGCCAATCAGAGCGCGCAATTGCTCATATCCAGTGAATGTGGATAGAATATAATCAGAGTAAACGTCCCTGGATATCATGGCAGTGTAAATATCATTATAACATCATAAATCATTATATCACACAAGTCTACTGCAAGTAATTTGATAAATTAACATCATACTTAATATATCATCTACACTTACTGTGTGTGTGTGTCCATGCAGGTAGACATGCGGAGGACATCTTTGGAGAGCTGTTCAATGAAGCGAACAGTTTCTACATGCGTATGAACAGCCTGCAGGAGAAAGTGGATCTGCTGGCAGTTAAAGTCACACAACTCGACTCCACTGTGGAAGAAGGTAAGGCAGAATTCTTTTAAATCAATTTCACTCCTCAAATACTGTCATCATCTTAGTAATATTTATGTTTAAAAGAAAAAAAATCCACATAATGTTACTTGCTGCTTTCTCGTCTCCACATTTCTCACTGCAATCACAGCATCATAAAAAGCAACAGACTCGCGCACAGGTTTCATTCGATCAGAACGTTGGCTCTTTCCTTCATTAACGTTAAGATGAGATTCAGATTCAAAATGAGCTTTTGACCTTTTCCTGTTCAGGTTTTCACCATCTGCCTCGGCTTGTGTTTGTGTTCCTCAGTGTCTCTGCAGGACATCAACATGAGAAAGGCGTTCAAGAGCTCCACCATCCAGGACCAGCAGGTGGTCTCCAGAAATTCCATCCTGAACTCCGTGATGGAGATGTACCAGCGCTGCGACAAGCCACCTCCCCTCAACATCCTCACTCCATACAGGTGGGTGTGTGTTAGCGGCTCGTTCCACTCATTGACCTTCTGTGGGGATTTCGTCACTGCAGCATCATTCATCAGTGTTTCAGTCAGGTTGAGTGAAAGTTTTTGTCGGTGACACTGAAATAAAATATTCCCCCAGATTTACAAAAGTTTCTGTAACGTTCTTTGTACTCACAGGTGTGTGTTGTTGAAAGCTAATCACCTGTAAAGTGCAAAGCACCTTCACACCACTGATCACTTTCTAGTCCTAGCACTAGGGCTGGGCGATATTTACAAACAAACATCTAACACTGAAAAGGAGGCAAAAAATCTGTAAAAATTTCCTTAGAATTAAAAGATGAGGCACAAAATATTAATATCACATCAGCTGCTTGCCATCAGCTTGTAATTATTAAAAAAACATAAAAAAATGTATTCCAAAGATTTCATGCTATCAATCACGATGTTATCTGCCACGCCCACTCAGCTCTGACCAGGAAGAAAAGAGGATTTTTTTTGTAGCTGAGTTATTATTAAATTATAGTTATTAAACATGTGCTCCTGAGTCCCATAACAGAAAAGAGTTCACCCTATCATCAGGAGGTCATGAGTTCAAATCTCAACAATAACTGAGCCGTCTGTGGCCAGGAACCAGAAGAGAAACCAACCCTGCTGTCTGGGTGGGAGGGGCATTCTCTCTGTCTCCTGTCAATCACAGCGACACTTGCTAATTGTGCTGTCACGTATGTGGAAGAGGGTAGATAGCAGTTTCCTCTGAGTGTGTTACACAGCCCTGTGAGCTCATGTGTCTCACAGGAAGCACATGTTCGCCTCCAGCCTCCCCGCTTTGTGTTCGATAATAAATTATACATCTGAAACCAATTCTACTGAAATAACTTAAGAAATAAATTCTGTATAAATGATGTAACCTGCAGAAAAGTACAGCTGTAAATTACACAAAAATATCAGTACACTTTCCAGGGTATTATTTTAAAATTAGCAATAATGTGCAGTAAAAACACCATATGAACATTTCTATTTTTGTTGTTATGATCATGGTGCGATTCACGTTCCTAATACAGGAGCTCCACCTCTCCGTTCACATGAACCAGCAGTGATGAAGCTCCACCCACTTATAGGGGGAAGGAATGAGAAGGCCTTTATCAGATTTCTGTCTTTGACAAAATTATTTCTGTTAAATGTTATTGTAATGCTAAAGTAAAGTATATTATGGTTCTGAGTAAACTGGAGGAAGTGGCTGATTTACTGCGTTACAGAGATGACAAGAAGGACGGCCTCAAGTTCTACACAGATCCCTCGTACTTCTTTAACCTGTGGAAGGAGAAAATGCTGCAGGCCACAGAGAACAAGAGGAAGGAAAAGAGAAGGCAGAAGGTGTGTGTGATTTGTCATGTGTCCCAGGTTTTCTCATCTCTCTCTCTCTCTCTCTCTCTCTCTCTCTCTCAGCTAACAGAGTAAGGAAAGGAAAGGCACACAGTAAATTAGATAATACTGTAGAATGGACTGGGAGAGGGAGAGAGAGAAAGTTTCCTCTCAGAAGCTGTCAGTTAGTTGTATCTTTAATAACGTCCCGTTTCTCTCAGGGAGGAGTTTAAATGCCGCCTCGTCCCCATTACGACTCAGCTGCTGAATTTTTGACGAGCACAGATGGCGCGTCAGCAGCGTCTCATTCTTCTGATCTTCCTAAGCAGCTGATCTGTGGGCTGAAACTGCACCTCATCTGAGTCCCTGAGTGTTTGAGTGAAGATAAACCCAAACGATTCCTTCATCGGCATTAACCCTGTTAAAGTCCTCATGAAAGAGCTTCTTAGCTGTGATTTGATTCTGCATGTTGATGCATTTCCTCCTAAAACAGGAAGCTCTGAACCCCTGATTTTGATCACAGGGGAACTTTAACTAAACAATGATGCTACAGCGAGAGTGACAGTGTGGACTGTTAGACCTGTGTTTATTAGTAACGTATTCTTTGTTGTTATGTCGATGTTAGCAAGAGCAGAAACATCTTGAAGATCCGACTCGTGAGGTGAAGAAGGTGCGGAAGGCTCGAAACCGGCGTCAGGAGTGGAACATGATGGCTTACGACAAGGAGTTTCGGCCAGACACTCGCCTCACGCCGTCTCCGTACCATGGCATCTCGTCTGAAGGCTCCTTGTCTCCAGACAGGTCAGAAATTTCCAGAGAAAATACAGTGCTGTGGTTTTTTATTGCTGAAATTAGATGATGAGGACGATGTTCTTTCTTTTCTTTCTTCTGTCCTGCTTGCATCCTCAACCCCACGCAGGTCTGGAATGTCGGATGAACACTCCTACCCCACCAGCCCCAACCACCCTCAGGATACAGGTGGAGCAGGAAGTGATGGGAAGGAGACCGGCCCCACCCAGACCCAGTCACTGGACCGTGCGTATCGACCCCCTGCCTCCACCTCCGCCAGCACACGCCAGCACTCACTGGGCCGTGTGCAGCAGCACCATGGAGCTCCGCCCCCTGACCCCTCCCTTAATGGCCCCCGACCTTCTGCTGCCAAAGATTACAGGTGCAGACTAATGATTCCTTTTTTTAACAAATATCTGTAAAGAACATGGGAGGGGAACATGGGGAAATATGGACAGTTGTCATGGACAGTAATGTACCGTTTGATCTTTGATTTTGTAAATTTAACCTCATTCCCATTTCTTCCCTTTTACATTCCAGTGGCCATCAGATGCAGGAGCATTTTGTCCCTCCTGCTCCTCCTCCTCCTCCGCCAGTGATCCCCTCGGCTCAGACGGCCTTTGACAGCACGGCTGTTCCTCCGGCTCTGGCCCCCGGGACGGTGTCAGCTCTGTCCCGTCCCTACAGCCCATCTCCTCCACCTGCACCACCCTCCGCTTACGTCCCGTCTCCTTCCCACCCTGTGAGTGGTGGAGGTCCTCCAGTTGCCCCACCCCCACCACCTCCAGGACCTCCCACACATGCTCCATCCCCAGCCAGAGCTGTTGCTCATCCATCCGGAGAGGGCACGCTGCCCAGGAAGGGCACGGTGCCCCTGATACCCATCAGCGATGCTCGCAGCGACCTGCTGGCTGCCATCCGCAGAGGTGAGTGTTCAGAGAGCAGCTGCTGTTTGTCCTTACAAACTGACCAGTGCTGAATCTCCATCATTGAAGCACAGGGAAATGTGTGGTTTTGGTGTTTATATGGCATAAACACACTGTGGAAGTAAAACACTGTATAAAATAAATCAGATTAATATGTGTAGGAAAAGTCTGCACAGACCGTCTCTCCTTCCACAACACCGTTCAGTACTGTTCAAAAATATTTCAACTCACGATGTCGCCAAATCCCCAGAAAGTTGCGTACTGCTGCTTTAAGGTCACTTGTAGCCTTCAGGAACAGTGAAACTGCAGTCAACTGGACCTGTTTATTATTTGATAAAGCATGTTGCCCTTTTTTTTTTTTTAAATCACATTCATACCCTCATCAGCCATTTTGATTTACATTCTGAAATGCTTTTCTGCTCATCACGCTTGTAAAGAGTGATTATTTGACTGACTGTGGTCTTCCTGTCAGCGCTGGTCATTCTGCTCTGACTCTCTGCCACCAGCACGCCGTTTCTGTCCACAGAACTGACTCACACTCAGTGTTTCACACCATTCTGTATTACTCGAGAGACTGTTGTGTGTGAAAATCCCAGGTGATCAACAGTTTCTGAAAAACTCAAACTAACAACCGTGTGGTCAGAGTCACTGAGGTCACTGAGATCTTTGTCTCCATTCTGATGTTTGATGTGAACATTAGCTGAATCTCTGCCACCTGATTGGCTGATTGGATAACTGCATGAATGAGCAGGTGTACAGGTGTTCCTAATAAAGGAGAGTATCCATTGATTTATTGCGGTTATTTATTATTTATTTAGCCGAATGTGAAATTAATGTATTCTAAATAAATAAACTGAATTGTATCACAATTATGGTACATTAGCTTTTGTTTCTGAATCTGCTTTTTCTCTCCACGCCAGGTATCCAGCTGCGTAAAGTCCAGGAGCAGAGAGAGCAAGAGGCCAAGAAGGAGCCAGTGGGTAATGATGTGGCCACCATTTTGTCTCGCCGCATCGCTGTGGAGTACAGTGAATCAGATGAGGACTCGGAACCCGAGGAGAACGAGTGGTCCGACTGAGGAGAGAAACCGACCAGTCATGTGCTGTACACACTGCTGCTATTTCCCCACACCAGAACACACACTCTCCTCATACAGACGGTCAGACAGACAGACAGATGGATTTATTACCAACTGCAGAAGAATAAAAAAGAGCAGGAAAAAGTACAGAGGAGACAAAGCAGGAGTGAGAGGAAGAAGGGCGTGTGCAATAGAGAGGAAGTGAGGAACAGCAGAAGATCAGGATGGAGAGAATAAGAGTGAGGGAGAGAAGAAATAAAAAGTTTGGCTGGTTGGTGATGTTTATATTGTACGTAAGCACAGAAATCTATCCTACAGTGTGAACTTAAAAATACAATATGTGTATTTGTTCCTTCAAAGTTGTTCAAAGTTGCCAAGAAAATCTTTACTTGTTGTGTGATTTTGATTAGTTTTTGATATTTGTCCTGAGAATTATAAACATGTAACAGTACACAGTCCTCACCAAAAAAAATATGTTTAGCAGTGATGTATACCGTACACTGTACATACATACACTGTACATACACACACACACACGTGTGTTAGCTTTATATAAAGATAAGAAGCATGATAGACTACTGCTTCCACTCTCTCCAGGATATCCATCTGCATACATGATGCTTTCACTATACTACTATTATTATTATTATTATTATTATTATTATAGATGCTGATCTCACCTCAGCAGTCCACCTACAGAGAGATCCGCTGTACCGTGACCCGCCCGCTGCTCTACGACACGTTCCACAGCTCTCAGTGATCACATATTTCATTTGTCACTTTGTTTAGTTGTTGACAGTATTGTGGTGAGTATTGATGCAACTTAGTGACTCGTTTATCCTTCTTATGGATGCTTATGGACATCACTGAACTGGAAAGTCATGACCTTGTTTTTTTTTCTGTCTTTCTGTAATATTAATGATCAAATATGGCATTATGTTCTGGAGTGTGTATAGAGAAGGCTGAGGTGTGTGTGTGTGTGTGTGTGTGTGTGTGTGTGTGTGTGTGTAGGTTGAATGTTAGAAGAAAGTGAGCTCTTAATGTCTAAAGTTTATGTTGTGATGTTTCACGCCCCTCCAGCTGTTAGATGTTCGTATCTATAACTTAATAATCCCACAGCTGGACTTGGCCCAGCTGGTGTTCTGTTGTGATCCGTCATTATCACATGTACTTTATAACTACATTATTAATATGTTTTACAGTTTATTGTATAGATTTTTGTAACACTGCTTGGAAGATGAATTTGGGTATCTACATATAAAATGTCTATTTATCACATGGAACAAATATAGATCAAATATGCATGTGTTAATAAAACAGTAAAAATGTTATGAATGACACTCCAAGTCCTCGATTTTTATTTTGCCGCTTCTGCATATTGGTCCAATAGTTATGATTAATGTCCAGATTTAATCCAGATTTAGATTTAAATTTATCCCAAATGAAGAAGCCAGCGGTGACGGCGGTGAGGAAGGAACTCTGAGACAACACGAGGAAGAAACCTTGAGAGGAACCGGATTGAGCAGGAACCCACCCTCATCTGGGTGATAACAGACAGTGTGATTATCAATCATTAGAACTGTATACTGTAGAGTCAAACAGCGCTGAATGTGTTGGAAAGATGTTCAGGATGAGTGTAATGGTCTTTATGATTACAGCAGAAGTTCTGAGGTACAAATCTACAGAATCTATCCATCCACAGGAGCACAGAGGTATTACTTCTATACTGAAAAATGTGGAAAAACTTACAGCAGATGTCTGTAAAAATGTCTGTAACTCTTAATGGAAAACTACAGGAATTTTTACCCTGAGCTTTATTTTCCCATATCTTTGGGTCCATATATTTCTGAGGGACAAAAATGGTTGAAATCGTGCTGACAGCATGGAAGGGGTCCCTCTTGTAAAGATCAGAACGCAGCCCCGCCCATGTGTTAATCGACTGCAGGTACTGAACATGGCGCTGCATCAGAGGCCTGAAGAAGAAAAATAAAACAAACAATAAGTGTAGAAACAGTCAGTTTATCCTTTTTTTTTTTTTTTTTTTTTTTAACAGTTACTGAGGTAAACACACGCACACAGGCGTGTCTCTGTGAGGATCCTTTCTGTTGTCAGATGTTTATAATCACATGATGAGCCTCTCAGTGGTCAAAACAAGTGTTTGACGTGGATGATTTCCCCTGAGGATTTCACTGTATAAGCTGTTTTGTGGTTGCCAGTTATAGCGTTCTAACTCAACACTAGACCAACTTCAATCATTTTTGTCCCGAGTAAATATTTGGACCCAAAGAGATAGAAAAAATAAAGACCAGTTTTAAAAAATCCTGGAGTTTTCCTTTAACATGTTCTGTTATGAATCTACCCAGAGTGAAGGTTAAGGACTGCACGGTCCTGGAGGTTCCTGACGCTGCTGTGAGTCTAATCACTTATTCCTAACTGTGGAAGTCTGATTCCATTTAGTCAAACTGCAAATTATAACATTTAGTCACACTAGATAAATAAAACCAAATAAATCGACTTCATCACTACAATTTACTTTACTATTTTTTTTTTATATACTTTTTTTTTTTTTTTACTTGTGTGGCTTGATATGTTCCTCTTCTGCTGCTCTCCACTGTGCTGCTGCAAGCAGGAAATTTCCCCATTGTGGGACAATAAAGGTCTTCTTATCTTATTTTAAACCAAATGCTTTACAACTTTACATTTAAATTTTCCTTTTTAAGTCATTTAAGTCACGTGATATGACATGAAGAGAAAATGGAAACGCTAACTTTTGGGGGGAAAAAAGCTCTGTGAGAGACACTGCGAGAAGAGAAACACAGCTTTAATCACAGAACATCACTGAGTGGAGACACAGAACGGTCACTATTGTGTTTTGTGGGAATTTTAAAAAATTGCTTCTATTTTGCACAAAACTGCAGAAACCCACCGAGTGTGTGTGTGTAAGTCTTGCTGCTGAATATTCATGCTTGTTTTTGAATTTAAAGTGTCAGGTATAGACAGATATACACTACTGCCTGTTACAGGGCCACCAGCTCACAGACTGTTTCATGTAAATATTAAATAATTTATTTTTTGAAGGAAACACGAATCGGGTCCAAATGTAATGCCTGCCCAGGGGTCCATCACCACTGTCCAAAATAAGCGTGTTAAATCTGGTTTTTTTCCATAGAGCCCCACCCTGGATGTGACGTAATACTCGGCCTCCATCTGAGAAGCTCCATCTGGCCCTCGCGCTCAGCCAGCTCCCCGCCGACGCCCCTCTGGACGCTCAGCTGACAAACAACATAATGGACACTACCCGTTTACTCCACGAGTCAGAGCCATTAATGTGTGATTGATGAGTTTGTGGCCTGTCACGACATGTGTGACTGAATACAATTGATGAGAGACGACCATCAGAGTGGTTTAAACACACACCTCCCACACGAAGAGTCATGAGTAAAACTGTCAGCTTTTCCAAGAACAACATGCTCTTCAACAAACTATCACATGAGGTTCTTCTACAGTCTTTTACACTGTGTTTGGTCTGATCTGAGATTTAAACAGCTTAAAAACTTCTGAATGATCAACAACAACAACACAGAGGCAGACGTGTGGAGCAATGAAGTGATGTTTATAGAAACACTCAAGTTCTTACATTAAAAAAAAAAAACTTAAAGCAGATCACTCAGAGATGGATCATGGATCAAGGCAAACATCAGCTGGAACACCCAAGTAGCTATTTATAATGAATGCAAAACATTTCACTGTACAAAAATAGTTCAATTATTAACCACAACTTTAATTTGACCTTAAACATAAGTGCGAATGCATCTTTACAAAATCAAATCTCACGATCAGTCACTCAACGGAAAAATTCTGGCACCATACATTCAAGTTTACTGACTTCTTTGATCAGCAAGAATATTTGGAATAGTGCGATTTGTACAACACACTTTTCAATCACGGACACTGGGTTTTTATTTTTTACAGTTAGCTCTTTGGCTGATATACAAACATCCAAACTCAAGCATACACCATGTGATAAGTTTCAGTGCACAGTACTGAGATACGATCGTAGATCTGTTCGTGCTCCGTCACACCTTACAGGCTAGCAAGCTACTTATCACAAACGTGATGACAAGCATAGAGCAGATTTATTTGCCTCTAATAGTTTTACAAAAGAATATTATTACTTCATTATGCATTTTTGTTATTCATAGACACAGTACAGTACATTATTGCCACTGAGAACATGGGTAAGGCAAAATGAGTCTGAGATTTCTACTTCTACTGACATCATGATGCAACGTAGTTGAATTTTTTTATCAGAAAAATTTACTCTGTGATTATAAGACAAGTTTTTCAATTAGCTAGAGATCATGGGGAAATCACTAAACACAGTACATCTACTCTTTCTGTCTAACTTTCTATATATGGATGGACAACATGATGTTAATGCGTTCGCTCTAATTCGTTATTGTTTCTATAGTAACAGCTCATTCACAGGGATGCGCACAGTGGACGCTCCAGATAATCTAATTCAATTTCATTTGTATAGTATTTTAAGAACAGACATTGTCACAGTTTCTGTAAAATCTGGTTTAATGTTAGCGCAGGCTGTGTTTGTCGCGGTTCGTAGGTTTTCTGCCACAGGAAAATCTTCAGGACAGAGCAGTTCACGTGTTGTGATTCCTCGATAACATGACAAACTGTGTTTTTGTCCTTAAGAGAGAGAAGAAGCAGAGAGTGGTGAGGGAACGCCTGTTTATAGCTGCTATAACATACGTGACAACAGGAAGTAACTTCGAAGACGTTCTGCATCGTTAATTGTAACTCTAAACAGATAAACAATGACTGAGGGACTCGTTAGCTGGGGTTAACATACATGTTAGTTGCTGCCGTGACAGAACTTGATTACAAATGCATAGAACACATTTCACTATTTACCTGTGTCTACCCTAGACACCCCCTCCCCCCACACACACACACACATCCAACTCCCACCCCCGCTAACTACAATGCTCATTTTCTGTGGCGATTTTCCATCAGAAACACTAAAAAAG
>JAODLJ010000004.1:56232554-56247171 GCA_027576115.1 Cathorops melanopus
AAACTTGACTTCTCTGCTTTGACATATAACTTGCTTTCCACGATTTTGCTGAGGACTAACTTGACATGCTCATGATGACTGGTTTTGTCTGGGGAGTAAATCAGAATATTGTCAAAATAGGCTATTACATAATGTCCCAGCATGTCCCTGAGCATGTTGTTGATCAAGCACTGGAACATGCTGGGTGAGTAAGATAGTCCATACGGCATGACCAGACGTTCATAGTGACCCAAGGTGGTGCTGAATGCCGGCTTCCACTTGTCCCCTTCCCATATATGCACCAGGTTATAGGCAATTCTGAGGTCAAGCTTGGTGAATACATGAGCAGATCTTAGTTGTTCTAATGCAGATGGTACAAAGGGTAACAGGTATGGGTACTTGATAGCTATCTGGTTAAGACCTTTGTAATTGATGCAAGGTTGAAGGCCTCCTCCTTTCTTCTCCACAAAGAAGAACACCACAGATGTTGGAGAAGTGGATGGACGGATATAACCCTGCTGAAGAGCTTCCTGTACATACTCCTCCATTGCTGATTGCTCTGTTCTTGAAAGAGAGCAGCTGTGGCAGTGTGGAGGGATAGTACCTGGAAGGAGGTCAATGGCACAGTCATACGGTCTATGAGGGGGTAGTGCACTAGCCTCTCCTTTGCTGAAGACTTTGCGGAGATCATGGTAGCAGGCTGGGACCTGTTCAATGCCCCCAGGGGAGGGGCTCTCCACAGAGGTGGAAGCCAGGGTGAGTTGAGGCAATTGCAGGCAGTTCTTATGGCAAGACAGGGACCATTTCAAGATTTCTTTTTGTTGCCAGGAGATGAGTGGATCATGCAGTTGCAGCCATGGAAATCCTAGAATGATTATGTGGTTAAAAGTTTGAGTGATGTACAGGGATAGGTGTTCTTTCTGATACAGAGAGCAAGACATTGGGTTTCAAGAAAGGATGGGTAGGAAAATGTTTGTGACTCACTGGGGTGTTAGGGCAGTCTTCCTGCCTGGGATTGTCATGCTTTCTGGAGATCACAGGCAGGATGGGACACTGGACCAGCAGGTGACCGAGCTCATAACAATAAAAACACAATTCTTCCCAGCATCTCCTCTCTCTTTCGAAATGAGGCGTGCGGGTATTGGAGATTCCCATGTGCATGGGCAATTGTGCAGACTGGATCAGAACACATGCTGATTGCAAGGAGGGATGATTTTGGAGGAGGTGGTCCAGTTTAATAGCCAGGTCTATTAGGGAGTCCAAGGTGTACTGCTCATCGCTGCATGCCAGTTCAGTAAAGATATTTGTATCTCAACCCTGACGGAAAACGACCTTCAATGCCAGGTCATTCCATCCACTACCGGCTGCTAGTGTGCGGAACTCTAATGCATATTCCATCACAGTTTTTTCTCCTTGCCGAAGTGTGAGCAGATTCTCACCAATCTCGATGCCCTCTGGCTCGTGATCAAACACTCTCCTGAATAGCTCTATAAAATGATCATAGGAAGTTGTGGATTCATCTCTGTGATTCCAAACAGCAGTGCCCCATTTCAATGCATGGCCAGTTAACAATTTAACAAACTAAGCAATCTTTTGCTGCTCAGAAGTCCTTGTTAGAGTGGTGAAATACAGGGAGCATTGCAGAAGGAAGCCCTTGCACTCAGTTACATCACCAGAGAACTTATCTGGCTGTGGAATGGCTGTAGCAGGATTACTGGCTGATGTTGGACGTGTCAAAAGGGCCTGTGATACAGCAGTGGCAAGGTGAGAGAGGCGGATGTCAATGTTGCTTCACATCTGCTGATGTTCTCCTAACAGACGTCCTTGAGTCAAAAGCACAGTTTGCTTAGCCTCTTCTGCTGCACTCATGATGGCGAAGTATCCTGTCAGAGTGCAGGCCCTTATGGACGCAGTTGCAGGGGAGAGTGGGTGCATCGCAGACTGGTGAACAAATTCAAATTGTAAGATGAGAATCAGAGTCAGGTTTGTGCCAAGGGTCGGTCAACAGTAGCTCTGCTATGGGATTGGACCATATGGGCTAGCCTTTGTGCCCCATGTGAATCAATGAGCCTTTAACACCCATGGCCCTGTCGCCAGTTCACTGGTTGTTCTTCCCTGGACAACTTTTGCTCGGTATTAACCACTGCATACTGGGAACACCCCACAAGATGGGCCATTTTGGAGATGCTCAGACCCAGTCATCTCACCATCACAATCTGGCCCTTGTCAAAGTCGCTCAGAACCTTACGCTCGCCCATTTTTCCTTCTTCCAACACATCAACTTCAGGAACTGACTGTTCGCTTGCTGCAGAATATATCCCACCCCTCGACAGGTGCCACTGTAATGAGATGATCAGTGTTACTCACTTCACCTGTCGGTGGGTTTAATTTTATGGCTGATCTGTGTACAGATTCTTACCTTCATTTCAAGCCTTGATTTGCTCAGATGTTAAAAATAAAGGCAAAATAAATATCCACGGACTGTCTAATGATGATGCTGTCTGTCTGTCTGTGTGTGTGTGTGTGTGTGTGAGAGAGAGAATCATTTCCAGTGTGTGGAATCGACACAAAGCTTTAAGTGTTGACTTAATTTTCAGTGCCTGGAATCAGTGAATCAACTTTTTTGGGTTCAAACAAAAACAGGATGGAGACTCAATGACACTCGACAATATTAAAAATATATATTGTGTCTGCAAAGAAATTCTACACTCACACCCAAACACTGGATAATACACTTCATCATAAGAGTGCACAACATCTGTCTCAGAGACACTCATCATTCCTCTGACATCATGTTTAGTGATTCTCAACACACAGAGAGAGAGAGACAGAGAGACAGAGAAAGAGAGAGACACAGAGAAAGAGAGAGAGAGAGATCTCACCATAAATACGAGATACAGTGAGGGCACGAGATAAAGGGAAACTGAAACGAATCGATGGTGAAGTGTAATTCAGCCTGGGACACACCGCACGTCTCCACATCTCACACTGACACAATCACAGGTGGGCGGGGCCTTAAATTACTCTATAATATCAATATCATGATAATTATGTCACAGTTTGCTTTTCCGAGATACTGTGAATACCATGAAAGTTTTTTACAGCAATGTTTCATTCTTTATATACGTTTCATTATACAGACACACACAGTCCCAGTCTAAAGCTTGGACACACCTTCAAATTCAATGTTTTTTCTTTTATTAATTAAAAGTCACTTCATGTCTTAATGACGGATGCCATTTCTTTTTACCCAGTTGTTCAGCTCTTGACATCATATGCGTTACTACAGTTATGTTATAGGGCTCTTTACTGTATTTTTATTATTTACTGCTCGATCTCAAGCACATTAAGAAGGTAAGAAACTCGTCTGCCAATGACCTTTTGACGAGACACAGCTGTTAATTGAAAAAGCATTCCAGGCGACTCCCTCATGAAGCTGGTTAAGAGAATGACAATAGTGTGTAAAGTGTCAAGGGAAACGCTGAAGAATCTGAAACACACTTTAACACTTTTGTTATAACAGTTATAATTCCATATATGTTCCAGATGTTATTTCATAGTTTTGATGTCTTCAGTTTTGTTGTACACTGTAGAGAATAGTCCCAATACAGAAACGCCTGTGAATGAGTAGGTGTGTCCGAACGTTTGATGTGGGATGGTTTAAGGCTGTGTTTCTCTGTGTGACCTGAAAATGTTGAGTAAAATTGATCAGCTAAAGAGTTTATGATTGGGAGTTTCTTGAAACTGCTAAACAGCATTTTTTTATTTTTTCATTTACAGCTGAATTGAAAACTGTCAATGTACTTGTAGTAAACATAAATAATCGATTTACTTGTATTTGTTGGACTCCACAGACAACTATGATCCTGAAGCGTATAATCCAGAATCTCCGGCTATCACTGGGGCGGGCCGAGCTCAGTACCGACAGTTTATTCCTCGCATTCAGACCCAGAGACCAAACTTGATTGGTCTCACATCAGGAGACACACAGGGCTCCCGAGGTATCAGTTTTAACATTTAACTCTTCTGTGTCTAATTTGTGGTTTGTTTGTTGTTGTTGTTGTTGTTGTTTTTTTCCCCTCTCCTTCCTTTCTTTACCTTCTTACCTCCACCAAGGAGGTGGTGCTTTTGGTGCAGTTGTTTGCTTGACTTTAAGCAGGATTGCGCAAAACCTACCGACCCGAGTTCCATGAAATTTGGTGAGAGGGACAACACATTAAATTTTGGTGCAGATCTGAATCTGAGTGGATCCACAAAATTGATTTCAATTTCACGAACACTGAGAGACAGCGTTAGGCCTTGCCAGAAGTTTGCACTCAACAACGCCATACGTTTTAAAATCCATTCAGTAGATGGCAGTAAAGTTCACTACTGAACATGGCCAATGTAGAAATACATTTTCTCCAGATCACGCTCATAGGTGTCCGAAATCCTCTGGGGTCCACACGTAGGCTAGTTGCTCAAATGTAATACAGAAAGTTATCATCGAGCGCACTCGGGGACAGGGGCTTCATATGTCTTAATGCCTCTAATAGGTTTGGAAACGTATCCAGCCATATAAAGTGGTTGTGGGTGAAGATTTGCACATCATAGAAAAGTTGAGGGTTGTCCTTGGTGGAGGTCTGCGCTCTCTGAGTGCTCTTGTAGTGTTATCACACATCTTTATATTGAACTGGACTTACAAAGTAACTGTTCTACAGTAGAACATTCCCTTACATACACTACATCTTGGAGTACACACACTGCTTTGATAAATTGTACTACCTTCATAAACTATCTTTAAAAAAAAAACGGACTAATTTTGTGTGCGTTTAGCTGCTAATATCGTAATCCAGACGGAGCCGTTGATAACCAACACTTCGAGTGGTGAGGTGAGACAAGTCATGGAGCTCGACAGCAGGAAGAGGTCAGTGGAGCCTGGAGACGGGCCTCAGGCCAAAAAGCCCTGGACAGACAAGTAAGTTGTGGTGTGAGGGGTTATTTTTATTTTTTGTTTTTTTTAAATCAAAGTTAAATTGCTTGATACAGGATAACATGGCCTACCATACCCCACGTTTCTGCTTTTTGTTAACAGATGATTGCGTGGTGTTTTGTGTAAAGCAGTGCTTTTCTAGTCACTTTATCCGCTTACAGAGAAGTATACTCAACCTGATCCTTTCAGGGCTTCTGTTTCTACACGCATTTGTTCCAGCCATGATTCACACAGTCTGATTTCACTAATGAGCTGCTTTACCAGGAACAAAACCTAATTCTGCAGAGGAGACTGTGGTTCATGGCTGGAGCAAATGCCAGCTCCCACTGAGGCCCAGGAAGGGGAGGGGGGGGTGCGCACATTCTACACCATGACCTGAAAAGCCATGTTCAAAACACCTTACCTTCTTTAATATGGTGGAAATTTTGTTGAATCATTTTGCAAATAAATCAACACACACACAAGATACACACGGTTATTTTGGTTCTAAATTGGAAATTATTTGTAGGTTACTCCACCTGTATTTACACATAATGTGGCATGTGTTTGAACCAGCTTAATCAATTTTGTGGGTTTTTTTTTTTTTTTAAATAAATATTTCAGACTTGTTCAATTTGTGTTTATTTGAGCTCATGTTCAAGAACAAGAGAAACGGTACACTTTTATACGTTCTCATTTTGTTTCTTTTGTTTATATGGGGTATGTATTTACTTGCTTATTTTTTATTATCCTCTAGGCAAAATTTCAACAATCAGCACAAGCCGGCCTTCCCGAAGAAGTACCACTACATCAACACCAAACTAGAAGTCCGCAAAATTCCCCGAGAACTCAACAACATAACTAAACTAAATGAGCATTTCAGCAAGTTTGGGACCATCGTGAATATACAGGTACATTTTTAACCTTCTGAACAACTTTATTAAATCCAGTACAGTTTAATTCCTGAGACATGACGCAAGTGGACTTTTTATTTACAGCTGACTTGGATGACTTTGTCACATGCACAATCGTATAAAAACAATGGCAGTGAAATGTTGCGTGGCAAAACTTGTTTTGAGGTTTTGGTTAAATCCAGTCAAACAGGCCAAAAACTCTAAGAACACAATAATAAATAGAACCTTTTTGATGATTTCATTTAAAACCATCATAGACCCCTCACTATACTTCATGGAGCCCTCAGGTTTCTCAAATCACACTTTGAGAACCACTGTTTTAGATTACAGCTAGTGCATGACTGCGTTGTCTGTCAATTGGTATGATGTTAAAGTGAAGTGTGTGCTTGGTGTTGGGTCAGGTAGTGTTTGGTGGTGACCCAGAGGCGGCTCTGATCCAGTATACGGCTAACGAGGAGGCGAGGAGGGCGATCTCCAGCACCGAAGCTGTGCTCAATAACCGCTTTATCAGAGTGTACTGGCACAGAGAGAACACGACACAGAACCAGGAACAGAACACCAACCAGAGCACCAGTCTCGGCTCACAGATACCCCCTGTCCATAAGGTCAGCAGGGGGGGAGGGGAGGGGGGGAGTGTTCCTTAATTCCATCACTGAAAGGGAAATACCTTAAGATACCTTTGTCAGATCAGCACTTCAGAGAAATAAGATGAAGATAACACTGGAAAAATATGTAAATAGAAGATTCCTGCGTTTTTTCTTTATTTTCAGGTCGTTAATAAGCCACACACACCCGGGTCCTATGTGCTGAATAAAACCTTCCTGAAACAGCAGAGTGGCTCCGGATCCAGACCTGCAGCCAGTCTTGACCCGCTCAGTCCTGCTCCAGAGTCCTCATCAGTAAGAAACATGAAGATACTGTAGATTCCACACACTGACTGAAACTGAATTTCTTTTCTGAAATTGCTCATCATTAGTGTGTGTGCTGTGAGTCCTGTTTTAAATGTGTTTTTAATGTACTTCATGTTTAAAGGCAGTCGCTCCTGCTTCTGCACTGCAGAAAGGGCTTTACTCCCGGACGGTGTTTAAACCCGTCCCAAAGGCACTGGGGAAAACGGCTAAAGCCATCGAGGATCAGGATGTTCTGAAAAAGAAGCAGGTGAGTGTTTCCTTTAGCGCTTTATGGCAATAGCCAAGGTATGACTTCCTGTTTGTCAGTCTGTTTAATCTTCTCTCTGCTCTCCTTTAGGAGGCGCTGAAGCTGCAGCAGGATATGAGGAAGAAGAAACGAGAGATGCTGGAAAAGCAGATAGAATATCAAAAAGTAAGATGGTTCATCTCTCTCCTCCGTGTGTGTGTGTGTGTGTGTGTGTGTTTGGGGTCAGGATTATAGTGGATCCAGATAATGCTGGGTTTTTTTTTTTGTTTTGTTTTTAATGGAATTTACATAAATTAGAATATAGGGATTAACTGATGTTCCAGATTGTGATTCTTGAACATGGTGATTCTCTGGATCACGGACTTTTAAAAAAAAAAAAAAGTACAGCAGTCTTTAGTTAGTGTTTTATCGCCAGACGATTCCTCTAGTGTTTATTAACCTAAACCTTCTGTCACATTTTCTTCAACAAAATCCACCCCACTGTACACTGTGCTGTTTGGCTGAAATCTTGATCAGAATGTTGATGAATTTTCTGTAACAGCAGCTCAGACAGTAGTGCAGCTGTTTCATATGATGGGTTGTGTTGATTTGCAGTAAATGAGGGGATGTGTTTTGTTCAGAACAGTAGAAGTGCACTGTAGCTGATCTGGAGGCTCGTAATGTTGAAAGATCTTGAGCAGTATTGCACACGTTTTGATTTTTTTTTTTTTTTTGTTTACGGAATCTGAAGGATCTAATTTGTACTAGAACAAATGTCTTTAAATATTGAAAATCGAAAAATAAATAAATTTTCTCCATATTTTTGTAGTTTTATACCATTTCAGATTATTATCTTAAGCCTGGAGCACAGGCTCTAGTTACAGAATCTTTAAGTTTATATCTGTAGTATCTTTTATAAAAAAATTATTAATCCTTACAGAAACTTGGGGCCCTTTGGACCCCTGGTGGACACTGAGGAGTAATATTGCTGAGATGAGAGAAAAAGCAGCTCCTTCTGTTGCCAGATGGTGGTAGTGTTTACAGTCGAAAAGTCAGAGTTCAGTCACTGTTTTGATGCTAAGATGCAGCATTTGTTTACATGCAGACTGGAGTTATGACCAAGAATATGTGGAAGATTAGACACGTCTGCCAGCTCATTTGAAATGATGCAGTCGCAGTCCGGTATTTATTGATGTAATGTGTTTTGGCCTAAATATTTTACTGAATTTGATTGGGAAAGGTCCATACAATGTAACAACACCATTTTTATTGGAATGTTGTCGATCAGTGGATTACTGTGAGGCTCATAGAGGAGTTACCTGAATTGTTATTGTTGCTTGTCTGGTGGAGGTGTTGAGTTGTTGTTGTGATATAGTGAAATTGTTTACATCAATCAAATTACAAGAATCTTAGTTTTCTAAAGATATGACACAAGTCTCTACTTAAAATGGTGTATATATACACGCATACAAATTCCCCCCCAAACATCCCCCTCACAGCCCGGGCGCAGGCCGTTGGAGCTTTAAGGGTTAACCTGTTTGTAAACAGCGCCAGTACTTCTGTGTTCAAACAGCTTGTATTCAGTTAAAAAAAAAATTCTATCTGTTATAATTCGAGAATCTAATCTTATGTACTTAAGGTTTATTTGATGAATAACTTGAATTTGCCAATAACATCACTGTAAATTTTAAAAAATCTGACCTTGTGGAAGGTCACCAAGCTCTGTGGAGAAAACATCAGAGCTGCTTCTAATTAATCAGAATTTCACAAAATTCTGGCTTTTAGTTTGGCACCTATTTGAATTTTGGGTTTCAAACTTCAAGCAAAGACAAGGAGCACTTCTGTGCCTTTAATGTAAGGTGTGCGCGCACGTGGTTGTTTTTTTTTTTTTTTTTAATTATTATTTTATTGTGTGTGTTTTTTACATTTTCCTGGAATTGAAATGAGACTCCGTGCTCCAGGAGTGCCCCTGTTCTCAGTTGAGTGAACAGATGCAGATGGTGACCCGGTGTGAAGTGCTGTCATTTTTCAGCCAAAATTTTATTTGATTACTTGAAATTAAACCTGCAGTAAATTCTGCTTTGGAACTGAAGCTAAATCTCTAAACTATGTATGTCATTTTTAGGTGTTGATAAACCGTCTGGAGAAGAATCGTGGGATGAAGCCAGAGGAGCGAGCAAACATTATGAAGACTCTGAAGGAGCTCACGGAGAAGATCTCTCAGCTGAAGAATGAAATCAGCAATAGCAATGTCTCCCAGTCCGCTGGCAGTGTCAGTCAGCCCAAAACCAAAACAGATGTAAGATGATTTACCAATGTTGAACAGAACATGAGTCGTGTGCAGCTCTGAGAATTAGTTTGTGTTCACTTGGTGGTTTATTGACTTGAGCGACATTTACAGATGCTTGCCAGGTGTGGGGGGAGGGGGGGACTGTTGAATTCTTGTTGGTTGACCGTCTGTCCATATTTCACAGTTGTGATCTGTGAGAGCTGAGGTTGTTCTGAACACTTCTGAGTTGTCATTTTGATCTGAAGGCACAGAAGGAGCTGCTGGATGCGGAGTTGGACTTTCACAAAAAGTTGACCACAGGAGAGGACACTACAGACCTGAAGAGGAGACTGGGTCAGCTACAGGTTGAGGTGAGCCACCATCTTATCACCTACTCGCCCCATGCTGAACACCTCACTGATCTCAAGAGTTTAACTAACCTTAACCCTAACCCTCTGCTAAATTTGAGAGAAAAATACAACACCACGTAACCGAAAATTATTTTTGGAGTTTGAAGAGGGAAGATGGGCAGTTTGTGTTGTGCGCTTAATGGGCAGAGAACTATGAAACTTACACTCGCACCGCCACACATTCCTTTCTAGCATATCATGTAGAAATTAAAAATATTTGAACTTGTTTTTATTTATTTAAATCAAGAGTTAGGGTGTTTTGGGGCATGAGGACATTTTGGCTGTGTGTTTGAGGGTTAAGACTTGGTTTTAGAGTTTAGATTAGGGTAAGTGATGGGGTCGGGTAATTAGCTGTGATGGTTAAGGTAAGGGGCTTGGGAACGCGTCATGTCAGTGTGTCCCAATGAGGATAGAAGTATGTGTGTGTTTAAGTCTTCGTTCTGCACTGTGCTGTCACAAAGGAATTGTGTTTGAAAGCAGAGCAGTGAACGGTGTTTAAAATATTTGTCGAATATCCACAGATTTCAAAATATAGCTTTATAAAATAAATGGTGTGGATATGATGAGTAATCTGTGGTGGTTGAACTTTATCCATGCACAGCTTCAGCTTCTATTGCACTCTTGAGTATCTCTGTACTGACCCACATGCACACTTCAGCTCTAATGCACATCAACCACACGTTCTGCACTCGCGCCATTTTCATCTCCATTTACCGCCGAGGAGTCTCGTCTTATTTCTCATTTCCTCTCTCAGGCGAAGCGGTTAGGGCTCTTACCCGGAGGCCGAGCGAAGCCACCACTGAGCGCGAGCCGAGGTCGGGGCCGAGGCCGAGGGAGGAGCGGAAGAGGCAGAGGAGCCCCCAGCCATATGGTGGTAGATCACAGACCTCGCACCATTGCCATCTTGGGAGTCACACAGGAGGAGAAAGAAGAGCTCATGCCACACTTTGTGGTAAGAAGCACAGCTTTAGCTGGATGAGAGAATGAGTGGACTCTGAGCACGCTATAATTAATCTAACGTTTTCCTCTCACAGAAATTTGGGGAGATTGAAGAACTTCGTGATCAAGATGCTACCAGCGTCGTAATGACGTTCAAGACTCGCAGTGAAGCAGAGAACGTAATTTAATTTTCCTCTTCACCCCAATCTCGTTTACTTTATGTATGTAGGGATAATATCATTAAACATATGTAATGCTCAGTTGGTTACATGAATCTGTTAATGTTACAGATTAATTTTTATTCACAAAGCATTAAATTTTTTTTTTTTTAAATAGGCTGCAAATCAAGGGGCAAAGTTCAAAGGGCGGATTCTACAAATTTCATGGTACAAACCCAAAACCCCATCTGTCACCACTGAACCTGAAGAAGAGGAGTCAAAGGAAGAGGTTAATGTGGTAAGACCTGGTCATAATCTCTCTCACTCACTCTCTCTCTCTCTCTCTCTCTCTCTCTCTCTCTCTCTCTCTCTCTCACTCACACTCACACACACAGGTGACTCAGTGAGCCTGTTAAACCTATATTGCCGTTTAATATATAGGCACTACCTAGAAGCAGAGCTCCCGATGAGTGTAAAATGTGTTGGTAAATAATCCCATGTTATTTTTTTAAAATCCACATTGACTGTCAACATTAAAATAAAGGTTGACCACACCTGCGTACTGACTACATGTTTGTATGCTAGTGAGATCTGGCCCACCTTCTCCCATCAAGAACGTTGATGAAACACCTTCCACCTCCGCTGTCTCAGGAGAATCCTTGGCATCATATGGAAAAATAATGTCCAAATAAGGATGCTTTAAACTGAGCCAGTCTACCAAGCATGTTTACTTGGCTTTCACAGGGATGATTACGTTGGCTTGGACACATTTGTAGATGGTTGAGTCCCAAAGGATGTGCTGTATATCACATAGGATCATATAATAGCTTGCTATTGGTTCTCGACCTATGGGCAGACCTGCCTTACGCTTCAAAGGTGTCTGTAAATGTGACCTGAAGGTGTGCAACACAAACCCACAGTCTTGGGAATCTCTAGCACAAGATCACAGCGAATGGGGGCGGGCTGTCAAAGATGGTGTGTTGGCAAGTGACCAGAAGAGAAGAGAGAGCACAGACAGCAGAGAATCGCTGCACCACCACCTCGTTCGGCTGTGACATTTATTTATAACAAGTGTAACAGAGCCTGTCGCTCAGAGATTGGACCACACAGCCATAGCAGGCGCTGCAGCTCGACACCAGACTGAATTCATGGCACAAAATCCATCGTCTTACGAGACAGAAGGATGCCAATGGTGGTGTTTGGGTCTTTTTTTTTTTTTTTTTTTTTTTTTCTTAAAGCAAGTTAAAAATAAGTGCTGGATAAAAACCTATCTCTCTTATGCAAATAAAGATACAAATTTTCTTGTTCAATGGTCAAGTGTTTGAGATGCGTTGCCTTGCACTTCTGATCGGGTTCCCTATGGTGGTGTACAGACATCGTATGGTCAAAGCTATCAAAAATCAGGTTGATGCATTACCATATCTTCAGTATGGAGCTTCATGCACAGGGAGCCCCACTATTTGTGTGTGTGTGTGTGTGTGTGTTGGGGCTCTAAATGCCACCAGGGTTCAGAAGGCCATGAGCAGTGAGTTCAGTCTTTTCCCATAACACACAGTGCACTTCTTCAAAAACCGTATTTATATACCGGTAAATGATGCTGAACTGGTGTGTGTGTGTGTGTGTGTGTGTGTGTGTGTTTTCAGGAGTCAGTACGCTCTTTCCTGTTGCCAGAGGAGGAAGAGGAAGATGATGATGAAGACGATGATTATGAGAGTCGCTCATGGAGGCGATGAAAACGGAAGCCCAGACGTTATTACTCTTTTTCATTGTGTAAAGTAAAGCCTTTTTAAAAAGCTTATTTAAGTCTGTAAATGGTTTTTGTTTTTGAGACTGGTTTCCAGTATTTTTAGAGTTTAACAAAAAAGATTACAGTGTGATGGACAGCTGCTTTGTTTGGGACAGTCAAGATGAAATGTGAGGTATTTAGAAGGAACGCGTTTGTTTTACTCTAAACCCTCAGTGTAATTTACTAAACTCTCACTTTTGCTGAGACAGAAATGGAGTTAACTTTAACTAATTGAATATTGTTTCACTGTGATCTGACGTCAGTAATACTTTTGTGACTACTGTGAAGATTTTTGGAATCTGTCCCAAAACAAGAATGGTAAGAGATCATTAATCCAGTACGAGCCCCAACAGTTTGTTATTCTTCCAGATCTGTGGTGCCACCTGATGTAAATATGAACTCGGTAGTGTGCGCGCGCAAGAACATGTTCATGTTTGTCTTTTCCTCCGAGTTGTTTATTCATCTGAAACCAAAAAGAGCTTTGGATTGGAGTGTAACAGAATACTATTCTTTGCAAAGGAAATGTTAAGAGGTGTTTTAAGTGTTAATTTGTTTTATATATAGTTTTTTTTTTTTTTTGCCTTAATCTATCGGTGGACAGCTAACTTTTTACAAGATCTATGATTTATTTTTTTTGTACATTTTGTAAATGGTTACAATAGTAATGACTGTTTGCTTTAATTATTTTAGCCATTAGAATGAATGGCACAACATTCAGATCGTTCACTCACAAGAGTGCTTAGTTTTGTTTTTGTTTTGTTTTTTTAAACTTGTAAGATAAATTGCTGCATACAGAGATTAGGACATTTTAGGTATTAGAAGTCAACTCTATTTTGCTTTTTAAAAGTCTCAGATTTAGGATTGTCAGTAAAATGTCGAGAGACAGGATAAATCTTGATTGAACCTGTGCTCCTACACCATGGTTGTGTAAAACGTTTACTGAATTTCAACTTTGTTTATATATTTGAGGCTTGATGTATTTTTCTTTTTTTCTGCTTGTAAAAACAGATTTCAAACACTCGGTTACTTTATTAATAAAGGTAAAGGAATGGGGGAATCAAACAGAAGAATTAAAAAAAAAAAAGTTACATTGGCTCAAATATGAAAAATACAACCACTAAAAAAGGAGGGGGGGAAATTTGATAATCCATTCCAAGAATAACCTTCTGAAAGTGGTGTCCAGTGTGTTCTTTCATGTGTTTTGTTGATGTCGTGTATCTCAGCTGTGTTGCCCTCAACAGGTTCTCGCACATTAGTGTGCTTTTTTTTTTTTGAGAAAAGCTTCATGTCTCCAGAGAGTCGGCGTTCGTGGTTCTCTCAGTGAGAAGAGTTTATGGTTTAGTCCCAGGTTCCTTCATTCTAACAGCTCCTAAATGGCTTTAGTGCTGCAGCTGTGGATAAACGTGTGAATCTTCTCAAAAGCTGGAACTGAAGATAATCAGCCTGAGCCGTAAGAGTGATGCTGATGGTGTGACTAGCGAAGTTAAAGAATCAGGCGTCACAGCGATGGAGTGTGGTCTGCTTTGGTACCAGGGATTGTTCCCAGTTCACCATGAGAATAAGCGCTGTACTGTGTTTGAGGAGGAGGGATGTGTCCCACAGGGCCTGCTACCTGCTGGAGGTTCACAGGAACCCATTAACCAGAATACAACAGTATGCTTACATCAGCCATCCATCTCGTGAACACACACTGCTGTAGAACAACCAAAATTTGTGCTCCGAAGCGATAAAGTGCATCACAGATTCACACATGTGACTAACTTCACAACTATTAGTGCATCTCAAGCAATTAGAATATCAGGAAAGTCAAATATTTTCCGTCAGTTATTTAAGAAAGTGAAAATGTAATATATTCTTGACTCCTTACACCAGGGGTGGGCAATTATTTTTTCCATGGGGCCACATGAGAAACAAAATTTTGTGGAGGGCCGGACCAAAATGCTGAACTAAATTCTGCATAATATTAATTGTATTTCTTTATATAAAGCGGCAAATAACATTGTTTTTACAAGCTGCTAAGACTGGTAAGAGTATGGAAAAAACGAGGTTGCCTTACAAAAAATGTCATTTATTC
>JAODLJ010000005.1:928179-941407 GCA_027576115.1 Cathorops melanopus
ACACCCTCCCTCATTACACAAATAAATACCACCTGAGAATGCTTAAATCCAATTAGCATTCAAGTGTATATAGCTTGGGGTTGGAAAATATACATAGAAATAATGGTAGGATCAAAGTACTCACTTGCCTAATAATTGTGCACACAGTGTAAAGAGCCCACTCTGGCAGAAGTCAGGGAGACCGTCAGGGCTGCGCGGACCAGTGCAGCACCAGGGCCGAGTGGTGTGCCGTACAAAGTGTACAAATACTGCTTGAGACTCCTGGAGAGGCTGTGGAGGATCATCAGGGTGGTATGGCAGAGGGGTAGGGTAGCCAAGCAATGGAGGCATGCAGAAAGTGTCTGGATACCGAAGGAGGAGAACGCAAGTGATGTCAGTCAGTTTTGAACCATCTCGCTGCTCAGTGTAGAGGGCAAAATCTTTTTTCAAGATTCTTGCCAACCACATGACCAAGTTCCTCCTGAGGAATTCCTATACCGACACTAGTGTGCAGAAGGGGGGAGTTCCAGGCATTCCAGGCTGCATAGAACACGCAGGAGTGGTCACCCAGTTAATCCGAGAGGCAAGGGAGAGCCGAGGAGATTTGTCAGTCATCTGGCTTGATCTGGCAAATGCCTATGGATCCATCCCTCACAAACTGTTGACAAAAGCCTTGACAATCCACCACATTCCACAGAAGGTCATAGAACTCGTACAGGACTATTATAGTAGTTTCAGCATGAGATTCACCTCTGGAGCAATAACATCTGCGTGGCACTGCCTAGAAAAAGGCATCATCACTGGTGCACCATATCAGTGACGCTATTTGCTCTGGTGATGACTATGCTTGTCAAGGCAGTGGAAGTGGAGTGCAGAGGTCCTCTGTCCAGATCTGGCATTTGCCAACCGCCGATTCGAGCTTTTATGGACGATCTGACTGTCACAGCAACATCCGTGCCAGGATGCTGCTGGCTCCTCAGAGGCCTGGAAAAGCTAGTAACGTGGGCGAGAATGTCATTTAAGCCAGCCAAATGCAGGTCCCTGGTCCTGAGGAAGGGGATAGTGGAGGACAAGTACTGCTTCCACTTAGATGGACTCCCAATTCCATCGGTGTCAGAGAAGCCTGTGAAGAGCCTGGAGAAGATCTTCGATGCCACCCTGAGAGATACAGCAGCGATCCGATTCATGCAGGCAGAGCTGAAAGCCTGGCAATCAGCAGTGGACAGGTCAGGCCTTCCTGGGAAGTTCAAGGCATGGCTATATCAACATTGCATCCTTCCAAGACTTTGATGGCCATTGTTGATGTGCCAAGTCCCAATAACAACAGTGGAGGGCTTTGAGCGAAACATCAGCCAGTTCCTGCGCAGGTGGCTGGGTTTGCCGAAGAGTCTGAGCTGCAGTGCCCTGTATGGGCACACTAACAAACTGCAGCTTCCTTTCTCTGGCCTGACAGAGGAATTCAAAGTAACAAGAGCCAGGGAGGTGTTACTGTACAGAGTACAGAGACTCATCTGACAATCAGGGGGTTACAGGAGTGGAAAGCCACCAAGAACAGCAGCAGAGAAAGCCTCAAGGTGGCTGTAGATTAAGAGGGGCGATACATGGTGCAGTGCGCTGCTTGGACACAAGTGGGGGACTGATCAACCCCGGCTGGGTCGCCCAGGCGAGGGTGTCTGATGATCCAAGACCCGAAACACTCAGTGACCCTGGGTTTATCACTGAGGATGTGTCCAAGATGCACCATTCAAGGTGTTTCTAATAACTATCACTAACACTTGCATATATTATATTTCTTTTTACAGCCCTTAGACTATTTCTATTAGAACCGTGTAATTCATATTATTATCGACTCAAAAACTCAACTGTCCATCGCCTTCTTATTGATTTACTGTTTATTTACGTCTTTAACCTGCGCTGTGTTCATTTACACAACACTCCGATTTACACTTCTGTTCCATGCTGCACTGAGTTTGGCCCCTGTGGAGGAACCCAGCCAGGTTCTAAGTAGAACATTACAGATCATATGTAGATATCACAAAAAGGTTTCAACTAGAAAGATTTTCCAAAGTTTTATAGTTTAAATCTCTTCAGGGCTTTAAAATCTTTATGAAAAACAGGAGCAGAGTCTGTACATGATGTTTAACGTTGGTTTATTTCTCAATATTGTCACAGTTTGACATTAACTGGATTTGAAGCACTTACAAACAGACTGCATATCAAAATGAGAGCGTTCCCTTTTCCATAAACTCTCCAGCCTGTGGTTCTGCTCTGTGTGGAACAGCAGCGATCCGGGGCTCAGCGTGAGAGGCAGTGAACGAGTCCAACAGTCAGTTCATCTCAAACACACATCCACACACCTTCCATCATCTTCATCATCATCGTCTCCACATTACTCACACTGTGATTTCTGAGGACTCTCACTGACAGACAGACAGACAGACAGACGTGTGAGAGCACAGTCCTCCCCTTTTCACGTCTCACTTCCTTCCTCTTTTTTTTCTACAATGGATATGTGAAGATGATCTGCATGCTGCACTTCAGAGAAACACAACGCAGTACTACAGCAAATCCAACATCGAGGCTACAAAAAAAAAAAGCGGAGGAGGAAAAGAAAACAAGGCATATCCCGCTCGAGTGTCCGTCAGCTCACAGTGAAACGAGACGTCTCGGATAAAAACCTCACATCTGGCCACTCAAGAACAGTCGAGTTCTCATCACACTTTCCTCACAGGTTTCTCGAGATGATGATGCAGAGGGAACAATGGAATATTCTACACGCTCCTGAAAACAGCCGGATCCTTTATGAGGAATAAATCTGCCTGAACGTCTGAACAGAACAACGCTTTACAAAATGATGACGTTTTTCACTTAAAGCGAACAGTCCTTCGTTTTTATTTCTTCGCCTGAACGTGTCTGTGTGGTTCAGCAAGAAACAGGTTTAATGTGCTTCTACGTTTCATCGCCTGAAATACATTCTGTAAAAAAAAAATATATATATTCCAGTCGTCTGGAAGGAAAGAGATTTGCATAAACTGTCGTATTTTTCACCTGAATCTGATACAGAAACAACAAGCTGCAGGATGGATTTCTGTCTTTACACGATTGCACATAACTGAGAAACGTAACACTGATTTCATTTTTTTGGGACACAAAAACCAAACCAAACAAAAAAAAAAATCACACAACAATTAACAGGACACACACTTGACGTCTGACATTTCACTGAATTCCCAGTGAGTGGGTCACTTTTTTATGAGCCACTGCAATCATGTTATTGTAGGAAAATAATTTAAAAAAGTTGTCAAATCCAGAGGACGAGGAGCGTCACGAAACTGCAAAAAAATCAATTAATCAGGAAAATAAAACAAGAAAAAAGTACAGAAATTTATTTTCCAAATGAAAATGTAAATACTTCAGAAATGAATAAATAAATCAAGAACTGAATCATGAAGTTAATTCAAATAAATTAATCATTAAATTAATGCAGACATTGAATCTGGAGTTTGTTTTCCAGGAAATTTAATGAAATAAAAATACAAAAATAAAAGGAGATGGAAAAAATGAAAAAAAAAAGACAGGAAAAATAAATGTTTCACACAAAAAAGAAAAAAGTCAAAAGATATGAGAGAAAAGTAAATAAAACTAAGAAGAAAAAAAATAAATACAAAAAGGAAATGTAAAGGAACAAAAATAGAAAATATTAGTAATAAAAAAAGAATTAAAAATAAAGTGAAAAAGTAAATAAAAATCAATGTGTGCATTAATTCAAAGATTATCAAATAATTTTAGTATTTAGTCAATTATTTATTTATAATTTTTATTCATTTTATTAATTACATGGCATGCCTCGTCCTCCTGAAATCTAAACATATTGCACATCGGAGTAAAAACTATTCCAGTCACTGGCCTTCTTTAGTTTTGTGCATAACGTCTGTAGAATTTGTGTAGATGTTAAAACGATCGAACCTACAGCTTTACCTCAATATTCGCGAAAAGAAAACAAATCTGATTGCATCATTTTCTTTGAGAGAAAAAAAAAACAAGGAACGTTTACTTCATATTAAAATACTAGTTATTTTCTCTCGGGAAACGAGATAAAAAAAAAAAAGAACAAATTCAACAAGTGCTCAGTGAGTGGGACATCGAAATCTCACACTTTGTATTGAAATGTATTGAACTCTAATTCTAATTCTAACTCTAACTCTATATAAAAGTGCTCTTTAGCTCCTGTGTTGCTCTTTTGGCAGCTCTACCAGGCGCCGAGGACACTATATTTATCGCTTTATAGTTTTATAGCTCAGTGCAGCTACTTCTGCTTTCTAAAACATGTTTTAAATGCAATATTGCAAATGCGTCTAAAATTCCAAAATATTTCTCCGAACATCTATACAGTACGTCCAGCTTCACCTGCACCGCTTACCGTAATATTTCATTTCTATTTGACCATAATATTTAAAAAACTCTGAATATGTATATATAGATTTTTTTTTTACAGTATATAGAACATCTTACAATGGATGCATTTTCACACTAAAACACTAGAACACACAGGATACAGTTTACACAGAGCTGAGTACATACGCAGGGATTATTGGCACGGTGATAAATGATCGCTAAGGACAACATGTAAAGCTTTTCCATTATCCACAATAAATACAGCGTCAGGACAACTATGGGTGAGACCAACCGCTCGGCCGGAGAAAGACTTTGCTGATCATCTGGGATTTGTTTTTGCGAACCGAAAAAAAAAAAAGTGTCCGGTTGTACATAGCATCTCAGGGATTCATAGCGTCCTCGGAGAAGACGTTACAATCCTCCTTCTGTTTCTTCATCCATCATCAGAATTCCTCTAGCAGACGCATCGTTCTACACACAGAGCTTCTGATTAGGACGACTCTGAAACCGTCTCCAACCTTCAGACCGTCATCTCAGGAATTTTGTCCGGTTCCGGTTCTGGTTGTATCCTCACACCACTGTGCTGATGCCACAGTGTTTGGATTTGGCGCTGATGGGACACGACACCGATGCCAGCTGCTGCTCCCGATGTTGGTGCCGTTGTTGATGGTGATGGTGGTGTTGATGACGATGGTGTTGATGAAGGTGGTTGTGAGCGAGTTGAGGGTGATGCTGAGGTGCAGAGACGTGGCCCGAGTGCTGACGGTGGAACCGGAGCCCGACAGGAGGTGGGTCGTAGTGATGGTGGTGCTGATACGGTGGAGGGTTCTGTGGGAGAGAACAATGCTGCGAATGGTGGGCCTCGAAGTGGGCCTGGGCGGTGTGGTGCAGGTTGGTGGGGTGGGGCTTGTGGGAGATAAGGGTGGGGTGGACGGGGTGGTGTGAGGAGGAGGAGGAGGAGGAGGGCGGAGCAGGAAGTGGAGGATGAGGAGGAGGTTTTCCTCGCTTGCTGCCGAAGAGCGATCCTAGCAGCGTGGAAGAGGAGGAGGAAGGGTTGGTGCTGGAGTGGTGTGGACGAGGAGGAGGACACTCGCGGCCGGACGGCGCTCTCCGGGGCAGCTGAGGAGGGCTGCTAATGATGGAGCCCTGCGGGGGGGGCAGAGGAGACAGTCCGAGAACAACACCGTCACATCAAACATACAAGACAGACAATAACACACAACTCCTCATGGTCTGAGGAGAAACTAATATGCTCCAGGGTACATCTCCATCACCTTCTCCACCAACATGGTACCGGTGCCGAAACCATTCGGAGTTTTTCCTCCTCAAAAGAGCCGAAAAACGGGTCGAGAGTGGACACGGGTCTAAAACCTGACTGGTGGCAGCATCAATACCGTGAACAATAAAACTTACGTTTCATGACTGCCTTTAAAATAAGATGTGAACTTTTCAAGGTATTTGATGATGAATTTTGTCTCTTTGATTATAATCACATCACACACACATTAAACACTGATTTATTCTGTAGTGTGTTTAACACATTTACAGTTTTACAAACTTTTTTTCTTTGCTTTGAACTCGCTGGGGTAAAATTTGCCTTTTGAAACATAATTAACAATTAGGGTTTTGAGATAAAATAATTGCTCCCAAAATAAAAATCCTAAAAATGAAGAAATGAAAAGGAGATATTTTATGTAAATTAATCCAAAGGGAAACCTTGATTTTTTTCAGAAAGTGTAAATCACAGTCCAATTTATCCGACTCCAGCCATCTCTCATGCTCACGTCCATAAAGTGACATGACAAGACGAGATGTGGGGTCAAAATGTAAGAAATACTATACAGCCAAAAGTATGTGCACCCCTGCATGTCTTTGTTAAACGTCTCGTTCATTACGTTAATGACATTTAGCAAACGCTCTTATCCAGAGAGATGCCTGGGGACACACCCAGAGCAGCCTGGGGAGCAGTTGGGGGTTCAGTGCCTTGCTCAAGGGCACTTCAGCCATTCCTGCTGGTCCAGAGAATCAAACCAGCAACCTTTTGGTCCCAAAGCAGTTTCTCTAACCTTTAGGCCATGACTTCTCCCCAACGTCCAGTTCATTCCAGATTTATTCCCACTTTCATTGTTATAATGAGCTCTTCTCTTGTCTTCTCTTCTCGGAAGGCTTTCCACAAGATTTTGGGGCATGGCTGTGGGGCTCTGTGTTCATGAGTGAGATCAGACCCTGATGTTGGGGTGTTGAGGCTCCAGTTCATCCCAAAGGTGTTCAGTGGGGTTGAGTTCAGTCAGGGCTCTGTGCACGACACTTGAGTTCTTCACTCCAACCTTCACACACCACGTCTTCATGGAGCTCCTGTGTGTACAGGAGCATCACCATGCTGGAACAGGTTTGGACTCTGAGTTCCAGTGAAGGGAAACTGGAATGTTGCAGCAAACAGAGATGTTCTAAAGAACTGTGAGCTTCAGACTTTATGGGAACAGTTTGAGGAGGAACCACATCCGAGTGTGATGGCTGGGGGGGCACATACTTTATGATCTGTAATGAGGTAAGTGCATCAGGTTTTTGATTTGACCGAATTATCTGAACTCCTATTAATCCGCTAACTCTGGCTGTTAACTGTTGATGCTCTGACAGCTTTTCCTTTCCCCCAGGAATCTGTGAAATTCCAACTTCAACTTAATTTACATAAAATCTGCTTTTCAGATTTACATTACCACCTCGCCCGGGACGGAGTCCACCAGGGGGCGTGGTATTGTTTTCGGTGGGGTTTGTTTTGTTGTTAGCAACATTATGGGAAAACAGCTGGACCAATCTTCATGAAACTTTCAGGATAGATGGGCATTGGTCTCAAACAGAACCTCCAACATTTTGAGGGCCATCTGGTCAAGATCAAGGTCACCAAAAAGGTCAAAATTGTTTTTTTTTTTCGTGATCTCTTCCTTCTGGTTCTGATTCTATTTCTCTCTCTCACAAACGCACGTGATTCTGGTTCTGACTGTAATGCTCTCTTTCACAAACATACGATTCTGACTCAAAATGTAAAGCTGAGAGATATTAGGTATAAAATCATTATCAGCATATAGGTATAAAATCAGTGCTGCTGGGCGAGGTTTGTTTTGCCTGGCAACACTTGTTGAGATTTGAAGTTAGATTCTGATTTGATCTCAAAACCATAACTGCAAGAAAAAGACATTTATTAAACAAACCCTAAAACAAGTCCCTGATGGCTACAGGGTTCTTTAAGGGTTCTTTGGATGGTTAATGGTGTCCTTTTTATGAAGCAGGTCTTCCTCCTCTGTTCTAGAGCTCGACATCTTTTACAGAACGAGAGCGACGCACTTAAAATACAGGTCTAGTTTTCTGACAGGTTTCTATTCAGAACCTTTTTTTAAAGGGTTCTCCAGAAGGACAAGCTGAGAGATGAACAGACCTTTTCTTCTAAGAGTGCAGGAAGAATATGATGCTCAGAGGAAAAACTTTAAAATTCTGCACAGATGTTTTTCCTTTTACACGATGGAAAAAATGAAAAAATTATCGCATCTGCTTCTGTAAAAATATCCCCCACTTTTAAAAAAAGTACTGACAAGATTTTTTGTGAGAACAGAAGATAAAGAATGATATCATACAGGAGGTTTGAAAACTTTGGTTCCTGAACTGTTTGTAGATTTTATGTTTTAAACAATTAAATGGTCTCCTGGTTTCATGGAACAAGCACCAACACCATGTCAGTGAAAAAGGGATAAACATTTATACATTTATCTGCTCTTAGGATTTTGTATGAATGTATACAGATCATTAATAAATAAATAAATACCCTTTCTTCACATCACTAAATTTGCACTTTGTCTTTCAGAGTAAGAATAAACATGAGTGTAACTGATCCAGCTGGAGGAAGATGTGACAAGGTGACGTGTAGAAGAAGTGTTTAAAGAAGAATTCCACCAAATATCAATCATCTACTTCCAAATTCTCCACCAGGAACAGAGTTTGGAGAAAAACTGACACTCACTTCCTTGTTGCTTGGACTGAGATGAGCTAAAATCTCACACTTCATCACTCGGTTCTCTCCGAGAGGGTTCTCTGTCTAACACACATTTACTAATTTATCATCTTCTACATCCCTGAGCTTTCATTCTGTCAAAGATCAACTGACCACACAGCCTTTAAAAAGGGTTCCTCAGGGGTTCTTTGGCTCGTTGAGATGTTACAGCTTCCTAAAAGGATTCTACTTGGAGCTGTCTAACCTGAGAAACATGCAGTTATAGAGTGCTGTATGGAACCCTTAAGGAATCCTCTAAAAGGAGGAAAATGAAGAACTCTTATGGACTTTTTCTATAAGTTCTATAAGTCTTCTATGAAAACAACACGATCAACTGGTTCTATCGCTGAAAATCGATCTCTGTAAAGGGATGTTCTTGGATTGTTCCTCTAAAGGAACCTTTAAGGTTTCTACTGTATAAAGATCCTCATAACAGAACAAACCAAAGAATTCTTGAAGTTCCTGTAGAGAGGAGTCTGAAAGCTCTTGGTAGGACCTCTTTAGGAATCTAGAACTATTACCTGTCTAAAGGACCCCCTTTTTCCAAGAGTGCTAAGTGAAATATTTTGGTCTTGTTTACTTCCATTCCAGAACCATCTAAAATAGAAGTGCTTGATCAATTAACCACCTAAAGAACCCTTAAAGAACCTTTTTTTCCTCTAACAGTGTTACATAAAACATACTACTTTTGTTTCTTTCTCTACCTGAAGCTGTCAAATCCCAATTCCTGAAATTCAACTCAAACTTCAGGCCAAATTTTTTGCAAATTATCATCACGCAGAACAGCTGCACTAGTCCCATTTAAAGTTCTCCAGTTTGTCCCTCTAAAGGAACCTCCAAAGTTTCCACACAGATTTCTTTCTCAGACAGGACCAAGCAAAACCCCTTTTTAAAAGCTCGATCCAAAGCAACTTCCAAAGAACCCTGGAGGAACCATCTGTTTGTGGATTATAGATCTGCTGAGGTGGAATCCTCCTTTAAGCACTGAAATATCTCAAAGCCATGAGAACATGTTGTAGAAGAAGCCTGGGGAGAACTCTCACATGCATCTCGTTAGGATGATGGGAGCAGATTGTTGACATGCAGAAGGAGAAAAGGCAGAAAAAGTTCAACTTTGCTTTAGTGTTTCACCTCACCTGGATTCTGTAGATGTGTGTGTGTGTGTGTGTGTGTGTAAGAGCTGCTGCTGTAATCATAAACACCATCCTGCTGCTCATCATCAGGACTTTTATTTACGATCTGCTCATGCTAACACACGCAGTACTGTGTCTTTACTCTTCTACACCTGCACACTGATATGATTTATAACCGAACCATCCGGAGTCCCTCGGGAGCCGATGTTTCTTCTTCATGTCGTCTCAGGGAGGTTTTTCTCACTGCTGTCTCCTCTGGATTGTTCATTAGGATCTAAATCTAGATCTGGAGTTCTGTAAAGTTGTGCTGTGATGATGTGTACTGTTACACCTCCATCGCTCTACTGTTACACCTCCATCGCTCTACTGTTACACCTCCATCACTCACTCCCACCCATATCTTGTCTAAAATCTGACATAGAGAACGTATGAATGATGAACATGAATGCTAATGAAATCCACATTCACAATGAAACGGTCCGATTAGCACGTCTCTGAGAACGGGATCATTTCTTTACCTACGTTCACACTAGCGAGCAACACAGCGACAGGCGAGTCTACACTTTATAGGTACGTGCACAGGGAAAAGTAACACTCGCAATTTTATCCAAATTAGCTGTGATTTTGTAAAGTGACAAAACCAAACCTCAGACCGATCCTGTGGTGCGTTTGTGGTCCGACGTTTCTTCAGTTCCTCGCTCACAGTTACTGTTTGAGGCAAAGAACATGGAAGAAAAATTTCATCTCATCCAACAGACATTATGAAGAAGCTTGGAAGGACATATCAGAGATGGTCAGGGTCTCTGATGAGTGTACACAGCGAGTAGAGTTAGCTTCTAGCGCACAGCTAAACTAATCCGACTATAAAACTAGTACAAAGTTTAGCATGTATCATAAATAAAAACAAATAGATTGTAGTGTATACTGAGCTGTAGGCTGGAGATAAAGGCTACTATTTTTTAATTTAATTTTTTTTTTAATGTACAGGCTACGACCACATGAAATAAAACCAAGTCCCTTGCTAGCATGAACGTAGGGTTTGGAAGTTAGGGGATTCAGGAGTCAATGGATGGAACTCAACACCTACTGTAAAGGTGAACTGACACAACAAGAAACCACATGAACATGGAAGCAAACAAGATGGTGGTGGTCGAGCGAGCAGGGATTAGTAGAGAACATGCTTGCTTTGAGGAACACAGAGGAACGTGTTCAGGGTTCTGCAAGCAGTTCGTGCATGCGTGTGAGCAGGCAGGCAGGTTAGGCACTGAGAGTCCCAAAAAACGTAAAGAACCAAGAATTATGAAGCGTCAGAGGATGCAAGAACATAACAAAAGAAATCATTCGCTCATTACGGGTTGCCCTTGGGGTTTTCGGGTTAATGCTTTTGCTTTGTGCATTGCGGTTTGTTTTTAAACAGTGCACATCATGAGCAGAGAATAAACTGGACAGCTGCTGCTTCCTACTTACTTCCATATTGCTGTCTAGTGATCCTGCACTGGTGCGGCGCCCGCGCTTGCCTGGCCGAGACATGCAATACCACAGATTAGAGATGGGCATCACACCAGAACGGGGTGGGGCTAGTGGTGGACACGCCCCTTGACTCAAGGAAGCGCCAAAAAGGAAATGGGAGCAACACAGAAAGCCTCGTGGAGGATCATTATGGATCAGGGTCAGAGGTCAAATGAGGGGAGGGGAGGGTGTGGTTTTCACAGGACGATGGAGCGGGAATATTTTTATTTAGATATAAATGTCTCTGATAAGCCAGAGCTTGGCTTTAGTCCTGACCAGTGGTGTAGTCGAAGCAAATGTTTATTTTTAATTTTTTTTATAATGATAAAACATTTATTTCCAAGCTCACATGATACTTATTCGAGAGTTGTGATTGGTTCCTTGGTGCAAACTTGTTCACTCTTTAGCTCATTTGCAACATTTCAACTTTGAATGTTGAATGTATTATTTTTTTTTTAATCAGTGTGGCTAAAACTAGTGAATATGAGTTAGTGTGCATTACATATGATCAGAGGTCAAAGGTTAAGGATGGGTGGGATTTACTGCTTTGACAGGATGACAGAGTAAAAATTTTAAATTCGTAGTCTGATTGATCACATTAGAAATAATCGTCTCTGATCAGACACGCGTCAAAGATTTTCGATTCAGTCCTGATCAGCGGCGAAACCGTGCTCAACAACTTTATTCAATTTATGACATTTAAATATTCACAAGCTCATCTGATTCTTATTCGAGAGATTTGATTGATTTGTTACAGCAGCTTCAACACTGAGTGCAAACTTTGTTCAAATACAATCGAAACTTGTTTGTTCTTTAGTCACGGAATTAATTTTTTTCCTCAGGAATATGGTTGAGCATTTAATACAAAATCACACGGGAGAAAAGCGTCAATGTTTTCCAAAAACACACTTTCATATCATACAAAGACGTGCCTTCGTACCGCACTTCCGAAACTCACCATGAGGTCTGACTCCAGAGAAACGGACACAGACTGGACTTCAGATAAAAATACGAGACTGCCTTCTCAATAACAGCAAACTAATCTTTAATTAAAGTGATGATCATCGCTGTTACTGAAAAATCCTATTGCATCATCAAATATAAGCATCAGTCAGTAAACCACTAATGTACAATTTACAGCTCCATAATTATTGGCACCCATGAACAGAATGGTCACTAACACAGAAATGAGTGCTGAACACTGAATCAATGTTTTATTAAAACAAACAAACTATTATTAAAAAGCAGCTACCTACAGTGTCTTGCAAAAGTATTCATCCCCCTTGGTGTTTGTCCTGTTTTGTCGCATTACAAGTTGGAATTAAAATGGATTTTTGGAGGGTTAGCACCATTTGATTTACACAACATGCCGACCACTTTAAAGGTGCAAATTGTTGCTTTATTGTGACACAAACAATAACCAGCGTTGCCAGGCAAAACAAACCTCGCCCGGTAGCACCTACGATGACCATGAAGGAAGATATCGTGAAAAGACGATTTTGACCTTTTTGGTGACCTTGATTCTGACCTTGTGTGTGAACATACTTGGCTAATAAACATGGTTCTGATTCTCTGCTGCTCTCAGCCCATCAGAACACACTGTCCTGTTCTCAGCCAATCAGAACACACCGTACTGCGCAATTGTTACACTCTTACAGCACGATGACATCGTGGCTACCGCCTCTATATGAAGCAGTAGCCACAAAATCCTAAACCGGATGACCCCCAAAATGTTGGAGGTTCTATTTGAGACCAATGCCCATCTCTCCTGAAAGTTTCATGAAGATTGGTCTCGCCGTTTTCCAAGTAAGCAAGCAAGCAAGAAAGAAGACCGAAAATAATACCTCGCCTCCTAGTGGACTCCGTCCCGGGTGAGGCAATTAAGATGAAAAAAAAAAAAAGAAATCTGGAATGTGCATAGATATTCATCCCCTTTCATATGAAACCCCTGAATAAGAGCTAGTCCAACCAATTCACTTCACAAATCACATGAGTTGATTAAGAGCCACCTGTGTGCAAAGTGTCACATGGTGTCTGTATAAATCAACCTGTTCTGGAAGGACCCTGACTCTGCAACATGAAAACCAAGCAGCACTTCAAACAGGTCAGAGACAAAGTTGTGGAAAAGTATAGATCAGGGCTGGGTTATCAAAAATATCCCAAACTTTGA
>JAODLJ010000005.1:993887-1006454 GCA_027576115.1 Cathorops melanopus
ATTAATAGAGCCTTCAGCAAACAGGGACGTAGAGAGGAAGAATTATACACCTGGCTTTCATTGTCCTACATAAATGCAGAACCGCTCTAGAACCCACTCAGCAGAACCGAGAGACGAATTAAATGAAAGGAAGATCTTTTAAACCAAATTCTTTGAAAAATCAAAAGTAGAACCTGCACCCAAGAAATGAAAATAATCCCATGATGTTACGTCATAAATAAATAAGAGCCGTCACAATCAGTGGACCAAACCACTGAGAGGTTTAGGGGGGTGTCGGACACCTACATTGTTTCTATTCTTATTATTTTTCGTAAATTAGTCCATTTTGTCTATTTTTGATTTACAACATAAATATGTGGGTATAATTTAAGTAATGCACAATAAATAAGTAAATAAAATGGTTTTTGAAAAGAAGATATTCTGTGGAGAACAGAAATGAAAAAAGAAAATAAATAAATAATTTATATTTATCGAGCGCTGTTCAGACACGTGGAAGCTCAAAGTGCCGTACAATCAAGTTATAATAATTACACACACACACACAAAAAAAAAATTTTTTTTAACAAAATTCAAATACCAATGAAAGATGATATTGTTATTTGAAGAAAATTAAAAAATTAGATGAAAATATAAATACAAAAATAAGCATATGGTGATTTATAAAAAATAAAATATTTCAAGGTATTGTAAAAATTAAATAAAAATAAACTACGCACAGAAAAAGAGGAAGTATTTTAAATTAAATTCCAATTTTTATTTAAAAAAAAAGGCATTTTAACGGTTTGAGTTTACCAAATTTTTTACAACTTGACAAAATTAACAAAGTTTGATTTTGTTTTGTTTTACAGATTCCACCTTATTCCTTAAACTCTGATGTGTTCATGCTTACGAACATTTATCATCTAATCACAACACACCATTATGCTAACGCATGTTAATAAGCTAGTCATCATCATGCTACACTCATGATATCCTATTAAAGTTTAAAAAAAAAAAAGACCTTGTTCTTCTCCAACAGCTCGTCCTAAATGAGATTTACTCTGAAGTCGTCATGATGACGAATCAGATTTTAGTGCCATTTCTGAGCAAATACTGTCGTTAAGACCTGAGGCTAGCTAAAAGACCGCGGCTAAAGATTTAGCAGGGTTGCATGTAGCCGTTAATCTTTTATACAGACACTGTGAAGGTCCAGTGAGGCTGAAAACGAGATGAAACCCAGAGGAACATCAACATTTCTCTCAAGTTTATTTGTAAATTTCTGAAAAACAATGAGCATCTTATTTTCTGGAATTTAAAAAAATATATATTATCATTTTTTTAACCACCGCTGTATTGAGGCTCCGCCATGTTGAGAACATGCCAGAAAATTGGGATGTATGAAGAGTCAGCGTTTTATACAGAAAGAATCAGAATCAGAACCAAAACCCGGAACTTAATCGAGATTAGAATCCAATTTTACGAAAATCATGGATCTTTTCAGATCGTCTTCTGTACGCTAAATGACGTGATACTGAAATTCACACATCAACTCCAGTTGAGTCCAAGCTGCTTTGTAATTTAATTTATACTGTATTCGTGTGTGTGTGTGTGTGTGTGTGTGTGTGTGCGCGTGAGAGATTACAGAAGGTCTGATTGGGCCAAAAGGAGCCCAAGTGTCTGTTTGAAGTGTGATTACTGCAAGTGCCCTCAGAAACAGGAGTGGATCTTTATTTATTTATTTATTTATTTATTTATGTGAATAATTGGAGAGAGAGAGAGAGAGAGAGAGAGAGAATATAGGAAATATTTCCCAGACGGCAGTGAGGGTTTTTTTTAATAAGGGCACCTTGAGACCAATCAGGCCTCGGACACTAATTAGCAGCCTGAACGTTTCTCTTCAGAGGAACTGATTGCTTCCTTTGGCACCACTGCATCCCTTCAGTTCAAACAACAGGGAAAAGAAATGTCTGAAAATGTGTGTGTGTGTGTGTGTGTGTGTGTGTCCGACCAAATAAACCATTCAGAGCTGATACAGTGACAGTGGGGATGTGTGTGTGAGCTAGTGTGTGAGTGACGTGTCTATTTTAACCCACTTGTAGTGCTGTGCTTGTTTCTATAGTGGGCAAGTACAGCTGTCTGTCCACACACACACACACAAAATCACCTGTCACAGCAACATCCGGACATTAATCCTCCCCCCCCAAAAAAAAAAACCTCTAAAGTTATGAAAAAATCCATAACTGCATTCATCCAAACCACAAACCAACACGAGGATTTTAATCGATAACGCTGAGGCTAGAATCCACTCGAGACCCTTTTCTCTCATTAACAAGTTTAAAACCGTCAGCATGTCATCGTACACATCCACTGAACCTCAGCACATACCGTATCTGACATTTACACACTCACACACACACTCGAAGTGACCAGCTCTTCTGGCTCTTGTTCTGAGATTTTAAACCAAGTCTCACGTCTATAATAAAAACCATTCGCACCCCCTCGCGATTATTTTACCCACTCGCTCTCACTGCTGGTCTTCATGAGGAGCTTCATTTACACTCTCTGTTCTAACTTCTGGAGTCAAAGTCAGCAGATACAGAACTGTATAATGTTGAAAATAAGTGTGAATGTGTAAATGTTATTTGATGTTTGAATATATTGGATCTGAATTCAGCTCTCTTAGAATTCTGGTTTTGAAAAATCTGAAATTCAGGGAGGAGAAAAAAAAAATCCTAAAAATTCAGGTTGAACAATTCAGGAAAAACATGAGGGATACTCCAAAAGAGCAAACACGCCGGAATCGAACTGAACTCGGAGATTTAGGATTGATTTCCTGTGAGCTAATCTGCGGTGTGTATTGGTGAGTGAACTGTACAACCCTCACTATTGGCTCAGATTACACAGTTAACTTATTTTGCTGCTAGTGAGCATTTATAGCTAGTTTTGTGATTCACTGTTATCAATTAATAAAGACAGCTTTTTTCCTTTTATATTAAAGACTGGCTGTTGACTGGCACACTCCTCTACCCCTCTCTTCAGTACCCCTTCAGAAGCTCCGCCCACAAAAACCTACACATGTGCATTGCCAAGACAATGATGGTAACAATGACACCTCCATCCCCCCCGTCCTGTGCGTGAGTATGAATGCCCCGCCCCCGTTGCTGATTGGCTATAACAGTGTCATGGTTCGGTCCGAGGCACAAGTTCGTTTCCCATGTAAGGAGTCAGGGCTGAGCTTGAACACTGGATTTTACGTCAGCGGACAGACAGCTAGCAGACGGTGAGGAGATATTTCACTGAATCTGATGAACAGTGTATTAGATCCGAATCGCTGACTCCACCTTTAACGCACTGTTATCTGACCTCGTCTGAGTGTCACAGTGGATTTCACACTGCAAGTTAAAGGCATTGTTCAGCCTACAGAAAAGATTATCAAATTCCATCGTAGAGAAACGCGACAGAATTAATTCCAGTCCCGATAATAAATTGTGAAAATAAAAGAATGTAAGCTGCACTTTAAGGAACTCCTGAGGCTGCGTTCTGTCTGCTATAAAAAGTCAGGAATAAAAGTCGCTGTTGGCTTGCTCCAAACAAACGATGAGGTCACAGATGAGATTTCCAACGAGACATTTCCCTGAGTCTCTGAGCTCCAGCTCTACACACACACACACACACACACACGACACGTGCCTGAGCTACAACTAAACCCCAAAGCTCCACATCACTTCTGCCTCGTTTTAGCATCAGTATAATTGTTTTCTGGATTTCAGCTTCAACTATGAGTGACTTTCAAGTTGAGCAAGAATGCAGGGGGAAAGTTTTTCCTCCAGCTCACACCGAGAGCCTTCCCGCCTTCTTCCCTACAAAAACAAAAAGCAGACCAAAAAGAAAAACGAGAGCAAGAAGAAAAATGAAATGAAAAAAGAAAGGGGGGCCTCGCCCATGAGGGACGGAGTTAGATGTGTTAATGCAAACCAGCAGGGCTCAAAAAAAAAAAAAAAACCCACCCTCCAGACCTCTCACAATCCTCAGCTTTGTGTTCTTCAGCCCGAGCAGAGAGGCCTAAATAACAGCCGTCGCCCCTCTGATGTCATGCGCCGTCTCTCGTATTTGCTTATGCTGGAAGAGGAGAGGAATGAACGCACTCTGGCTCGGGATGGAAGCAATTAACAGCACTGATGTCATGATTCAATACAATGGCAGGGGAAAAAAAAATGTAAAAAAGGAGCACATGGAGGCCGTTAACTGTACATGGCCTGCTCGAAGCGGTGCTTCTTAGTTTCCACAAAATGACTAAAATTCTGCTGCAAATCCACCTCAGAGTCACACGGATGAACAGGAAGTGACAGTCATTAGAGGATGAGCAAGAAGAAAAATGAAACGAGTCTCTGATGGTGGAGGAAAAGCTGGAACAGATGTGGAGCCTCCAGGAACCTTCGGGGACGAAGGACAAGATCAAAGATCAGGAAAGCTCACAATTCTGTTCACAACTTCCTCCAGTCGAGAAGAATGTTTGCATTTAAAACCGTGACAGGCATCACTATACACTCTCTCTCTCTCACACACACACACCAAACTAGATGTGGAAAAAAAAACAAAAAAAAACACACAAATATTTATTTTTCTGGTACCAAAGTTTTACCCCATTAAACGTGAAACTAGTTCATAAAAATATTTACACACACACACACACACACACACACACACACAATTTAGTACCAGATTAAAGTTTTTGTCTGTTTATAGATTAAATAAACCACAAAGCTTGTTGGAAATCCTGACTAATATCCTGAACTTTGATTCATATCTGAATCACCAGCTCAAATGAGCTCCTAATATTACTGAATAGAGCATTTGATTCATCTAAGTGATTCAAACTTGATCCATGTGAATGAATTAAATTTGATTCATCTGGGTGATTCAATTTTGATTAATGCAAGTGATTCTAATTCAGTTCATCTGAGAGATTCACATCTGATTCACCTGAGTGATTCAAATTTGATCCATATGAAGAGAATTTAAAATTAATTCATATTAGTTATTAAAATGATTCATTTGAGTGATTCATATTTGATTCATATGGATATGATACAGTTGGCTGATTCGAGTTCGGTTTATCTGAGTGATTCAAATTTGATCTGTATAAATAGTTTAAATTTAATCCATATGAGTGATTCAAATTGATTCAGGAGTAATTCAAATTTGATCCACATGAGTGATTAGAATTTGATTCATACGAGTTCATCTCATTGAGCATGATTCGTCTATCTGACTAGAGAAGCTCTCGTCGTATTACAGTGTGAATAAACGTCCTTCCTGTTTGACTCCGAGCCCTGCTTCATACAGGTGCCACGGATCATGTTTCTGAGTCGGGGTCAAGGTCAGAGCAGAGTTCAGGCAGTCGGCGAGTATCAGTTCCTACGCTGAACAAACCACCAAATAAACACAAAATGTCTGAGAACATAAACGAACAAAAAACAGCTTTTCATAGTAAAGCACCTCGGGCCTCATAGTTTAGTTTCAAGGACATCAACTTCACTCCAGCCAAGAACCAACAGAGAACCAAAACAATGCTGTGTTTCTCCTCTGAAGGAAATAACGAAGTGTTCTGTATTTACACTGCAGTGTTTTTGTCTAAAGAGCAAATAGAACATGAGTCATGAGTCGGTCACTCAACAGCAGCACTACACAAACCCACAGCTCTGGGTGTCTACAGAGAGAGAAAATAAACACAGCACAGCGGGAGCACATGACACGGCAATCCCCAGTGCACACACACACACAGAGGAAAGTGCACACAACTCCATCTGCTGTCCCGATGCTCACACTGCACTGCTTTTGATTTTTTTGGTCTCTGTTACTAATAACACTAAAACCACATCTCCACTGACACTACAGACCCCCTTCCTGACAACCAGGAGACCCCTTTCCGACACCTGGAGACCCCTTCCTGGCACCCCGGAGACCCCTTCCTGACACCCCGGAGACCCCATCTTGATAACCAGGAGACCCCTTCCTGACACCTGGAAACTCATTCCTGGCACCCAGAGACCCCTTCCCAACAACTCAGAGACCCTTTTCCTGACAACCAGAAGACCCCTTTCCGACACCCAGAGACTCATTCCTGGCACCCAGAGACCCCTTTCTGACAACCAGAGACCTCTTTCTGACAACTCAAAGACCCCTTCCCGGCACCCCAAAGACCCCTTCTTGGCACCCCGGAGACCCCTTTCTGACACCCAGAGACCCCTTCCCGGCACCCAAAGACCCCATCCTGGCACCCAAAGACCCCTTCTCGACACCCAGGAGACCCCTTCCTGACACCCAGAAACTCATTCCTGGCACCCAGATACCCCTTCCCAGCACCTGGAGACTCCTTCCTAACAACCAGGAGACCCCTTTCCGACACCGGAGACTCATTCCTGGCACCCAGGGACTCATTCCTGGCACCCAGGGGCCCCTCTCTGACACCCAGAGACTCATTCCTGGCACCCAGATACCCCTTCCCGACAACTCTGAGACCCCTTCCCAGCACCCCGGAGACCCCTTCCCGACAACCAGAAAACCCCTTCCTGGCACCTCAGTGACACCTTTCCGGCACCCTGGAGACCCCTTCTCCTGGCACCCTGGAGACCCCTTCCCAACAACCAGGAGACTCATTCCTGTATACTGCTCTGTGGTTAGGTACACTGTATACTGTTCAGGTTATTTACTGAGTTTTGGACTCAGTACTGTACATTAGAGGAGCAACTTTAAAGGGCACAACAACAACACCACAAACATTTCCTTTAAACGTGCAAAGAACTCCTGAGGAACCCTTTTTAAAAGGCCAAAGCTGAGCTTCAGGTCTGATTGGGTCTCTCAAAAAGTCTGAATGTTCTGTGAATTAAAAAAAAAAAAAAAAGATAAAATATCAGGCTCCATTATGAGATTTTACAAACTTTCAGTTTCAAGCATGTGTAAATATTTCAACAAAATATACTAAATACAGAACCAGTCAAAAGAAGTTTGTACACCCTTACTCTCCTCATTCAGAGGTGTTTCTGTATTGTGACGATTCTCTACACTGTAGAACAAAACTGAAGACATCAAAACTATGAAATAACATCTGGAACATATCTGGAATTATGTGGTAAACAAAGTGTTGAAAACAAACAAAATGTTTGATATTTTAGATTCTTCAGCGTATCCAGCGTTTACCCTGATGACTCTTTGTACACTATTGTCATTCTCTTAACCAGCTTCATGAGGGAGTCATCTGGAATACTTTTCAATTAACAGCTGTGTCTCGTCAAAAGGTCATTAGAGGACGAGTTTCTTGCCTTCTTAATGTGTTTGAGATCAAACAGTAAATAATAAAAATACATTAAATAGCCCTATTCCACAACATCCCTATTTGGCATCCATATAATGTCAAGAACCGAACAACTAAGTAAAGAGAAACGACATCCATCATTACTTTAAAAGACATGAAGGTCCATCAATCTGGAAAATTGCAAGAACTTTGTATCTTCAAGTGCAGTTGCAAGAACCATAAAACACTCGGATGAAACTGGCTCTCATGAGGACTGTCCAAAGAAACAAAGACTAAGACCTTACGTCTACTGCAGAGCATCAGTGTATTAGAGGCACCAGCCTCAGAAATCACCAATTAACATCACCTCAGATCAGAACCTTCATGAATGCTTCACAGAGTTCAAGGATCAGACACACCTCAACATCACCTGTTGGGAAGAGGCTGTGTGAATCAGAAGTTAACGGTTGAATCATTGCAATAAAACCACTACTGAGGGAGGGCAAGAAGAAGAAGAAGAAGAAGAAGAAGTGAACTGCTTGGGCTGAGAAACACAAGGAATGAACATTAGACCAGTGGAGATCTGTACTTGAGTCTGCAGAGTCCAAATTTGAGATTTTTGGTTCCCACTGCCATGTCTTTGTGAGACACAGAAAAAGGGAACGGATGGTATCTCCATGTGGTTCCCACCGTGAAGCATGGAGGAGGTGGTGTGATGGTGTGGAGGAGCTTTACTGGTGATGCTGTTGGTGATTTATTCAAAATTGAAGGCACATCACCAGCATCACTACCCCAGCATTCTGCAGGACCATGCCATCTCATCTGGTTTACAGTCAGCAGAACCATCTTTTGTTTTTCAACCAAGAAGGAGCGTGAAGGAGAGCTGCATCAGATGACCTGCCCTCCACAATCGCCCAACTGAAACCCAGTGGCGATGTTTTCAGATGAAGCGGACCACAGAGTGAAAGAAAAGTCATCATAAAAAAAAAAAGGGTTAAAAAGTGTTTTTACTACATAATTCCATACGTGTTATTTCATAGTTTTGAGGCCTTCACTATCATTCTACAGTGTAGAGAACAGTGCAGATAAAGAAAAAACACTGAGTTAAAAGCTGGGCCTAAACTTTGGATTGGTACCATGTGTGTGTGTGTGTGTGTGTGAGAGAGAGAGAGAAATGTAAGAGAAGAAGTAATATTCTGAAAAAGAAAACTCAGAATTTGAGATTTAAGTCATAAATCAATGAGAAAAAAACTCTGATATTCTGAGACAACAATCACATGCTTCCTGGCTGCAGTGCATTCTGGGAAATGTAGTCGAAAATACTCTTAGGTGTTTTATTCTTTTATATTGTGTAATCGAGGAGGAAACTTGGTTCAGTCGTGGCGTCTGTGCTGTGATGGCATTGATCCAGCCTTCTAAAGTGAAACAATCTGATTTCTTCACCAAAAAAAAAAAAATTCTACTTTTTTTTCCTCATAAATTTGTGACTTTTTAATCTCAGAAATTCTCAGAGGTTTTTCTCCCCGAGGAATACGACTACAGTTTTTTTTTTAAACCTACAATAGCCCCAATATGCTGCCATATCAGCCTGATTCATTATTCTAAACAAACAAACAAAAATCAAATTTGAAATTTCAAATTTGAAAAATCAAAATATTCAAAAAAGTGATTTTTTTTCCCCCCATGATAAAATAATTTAATTGCACTACAGGATTTTACAGTTCATATTTGTCATTTTTAAAATTATTTCTGAAAAAAAAGGAAATAAAACAGAATAAAAATGCAAACAAACAATAAAACAAATAAATACACTTTTTAAAATATAAATGAGTAAATAAATAAAGTAAATAGATCCATACCTCCTTAAAAAAAAAGTTTCTTAAAGATTACGAGGTTGAATGAAGGTTCTACAGGGATCCATTAAAGGTCCGCCAAAGAGACAAACTGCAGAACCCTTTAAGGTTCTAGAAGGACTCGAGAACAGTTAATCTGCACAATTTCTAAAGTTTATAACCGAAGTTTTGTTCTGTAAGGAAATGTGTGGATGTGGTTTCACACCGAGATGTTCTCTGCTGAGATGTTCTCCGTTCTCATGATGTTCTTGTGACGAATTGTATTGCAGCATGAAATGACAATTCGGCATTACAGACAGTTCCAGATGAAGGTTCCACATGGAACTGCATCCAAAACTCAGATGTCATCATTGAAGCACAGCTTCAGAAGAAAAAAATGAAAAAAGACGAGAACCTTACGCTAGATTGAGAACCCTGTGAAAGATTTTATGTGTAACTTTTTTTTTAAGTTTTTTGCTTCAATACAATCCGTTAGACACAACAACGTAAAATCCATGATATTACAGAACCAGGGTGTATTTCCCAGAAGGGGTTCTGTGTAGAACTTTATAAGAAGGTAAGAACCTGTAACGATTGTACATACCCTTACATAAGAACCCATGAAAAGGAAGATTTAATGGTTCTTCATTCCAATCCCATCTATAGCAGAAAAGAAAAGGATTCCAACTTTTTATTAAGTTAAGAACCCATTAACCATCCAAGAACCCATGAAGAACCTTTGAAAATTATTTAGAGTTCTAAATCAGCAAGGAACTCTCAAGAGGAACCTTTTTGTAAAGGATCTACATCATTGAGAAGCTTGTTCCAGATTAAAATAATAAACAGTAGATGAGCAGATGTACAGAAATGATCCATAAACCTGCAGAACCGAGCAGCTGAAATCTGAGTAAAGAACCAGGTTCCACGTTTAGGACAAAACTCTAAACTTTAGAACGTCACCTACCTCCTTGAATAAATATCAGTCAGTCAATCTCGTTCACAGCTTTTCCTTCTCATGATTCAGCTCTCAGTAGTGTAGTGAGAACTCCACACACACACACACACACACACACACACACACACACACACAGGTCAGTCAGATAAACGTAGCCCCTCCCATGCCGTGTTGTTGACGTTGGCATTGAGCACACGGCCACTGTTCCATCACTCCTGTGGCCTCACACACACCAGAAACACACCCGAGGGGGAAAAGCACACAAAAAAAACAAAATGCAAACAAACAATGTCATTTTACAGGATCATGGTTTTTTTTTTACGTAGTACAGGATCGTATACATCGACGAGAACGTGATGTGGAATCCGAGTGACTTTCCCCCATGTTATTTTGTTATGATGATCTGGACTTCCTCCTCATGACTCCTGATCCCTTTCAGGCACCAAAAACCTGCTGTACGTAACTTTCAACAACATTCCCAGGGAAACCTGCACCATCAGCCTGAAACCCACACTGGAAGGAAATCCTGCTCTGATCTGCGCTGATGATGTTTTACTGCATTAATAATGAAGAACGTTGAGGATGAAGAGCTGCTCCTCACAGCCATGCTCAGTAAAACACCGTAAACCCAGGAAAACTCACCACAGTCAGGTTAAACGCTCAAATCTGATTGCTCAAAAGCTCTGCATCGTTTCTGTAGAACAGCATGGCTTCCTTCTGTACTATTAACCATTTCCATAGTAACAGCTCATTCACAGGGACTCGCCACTTGTACAGTGGGTACACACACACACGCAATCACTAATCATACAGGAGTTTAAAGAACATGTTTAATAAAGAAAATCGTGGTGATCAGTGACATGGTGACATTTTAATTGGGAGATGTTTATTTAATATTTATGGAAGGAGTCTCCAGTGTCAACACTGTGAAAAGACTCCCACCGTGAGAAAGTGCTCAGAACAGAGGAGTGTATGCTTTCTGGGGGAGAGAGAGAGAGAGAGAGAGAAGACCGACAGAGAGAGGGACAAACAGGGAGAGACAGACAGACAGACAGACAGACGATGGAGTGGTTGTGTGACTAGAAGGTGAGTAATGAATCTACTCTCCTGTGTGATGTTCAGCTGTAAACTGTTAAACTCCATCATTCACTAATAAACTAAAGGACGTGTTTGTTGTTAAATCTCTGCAGTATAAGTGGAATAATGCGCGCGCACACACACACACACACCGCAGTCAGAGGGAACAGTCACTCAGCACCACGTCATGCCGCATCACCCTTCGGTGTGGATGAGTTTCCTCCGAGTGCCCAGCCCACAGTGTGTTATTCCCTCCTGATTTAACACGCAGTGTGATGTGTCCAAACTCTGCACAGCAAAACTAACATTCTGTAGGAAGTAAAAGATGTTCTGTTATGTCCAGTAATCCTTAACACACACACACACACACACACACACACACCGGTGATGTGTCTGATCCTGTACAACACTCTGAATAAAGCCTGAGTCGTATGAACCAGATGGAAATGTCACTGTAATACTGAAGAACTTTGAAGATTATTTTCATTAGTTTTCAGTTTTAAGAAAAAAAAAAACTTAGTGAAAGAGCAGATGTTCCTCAGTGGCCCAGACGTTTCTTCAAACACTAGTTAAAAGTGCATTAAATCTTTACATCGAAAGCTATTTAACATAACCCAATACACAAGCTCAGCAGGAGCTCTCATGAATGTGAGGTGATGAACATGATGTACGTGAGGAGGTGATGAACGTGAGGAGGTGATGTACGTTAGAAGGTGATGTACGTGAGGAGGTGATGTACGTGAGGAGGTGATGTACGTGAGGAGGTGATGCATGTGAGAAGGTGATGAACGTGAGGAGGTGATGTACATGAGGAGGTGATGAACGTGAGGAGGTGACATGTGGTTTGTTATGTGAAGGAAGAGAAGCAGGCTGTGTTTTTTCACATTGAGCCCCTCCCAGGAACTTCTGTTCTTTATTCAGTGATGGTTCTCTGATAAAAACACAGAACCTCAGGGGAAAAACACAGAGTTCATAAACATCACGAACAGGATGTGAGCTTTTACACACACACACACACAGAGCTGCAGTGATGTGATAATATTACACCCACTAACGTTTCAGAATAAACCAAACATTTAATTCGACTCATTAACGTGACGCGACTCTTCGTGCTGTAAAGCAGACGGAGAAAATAAATCCGGTGAAGTTCCACAGCAGGCGAAAGGAAAATGAGTCAAGTCCCCGCGACGCTCTCGAGGGACTCAGAAACACAACATTCGACCAGAACAACTTCTAAATCCACAGTTATTTACTTCACAGTTTCAGAATGATTCACAGTGAATCACTTTCACTCCCTGACTCACGACTCCAGGCTGTAAATGACACTAAACTGATTCATTTTCCCATAAAATACGAACTGAGATCAAAAGGAGAGAAAAATTCCCCTCACTGTGGGCATTCTGAGGGAGGGGGATGATGGACCCTCTTTG
>JAODLJ010000005.1:1719487-1731085 GCA_027576115.1 Cathorops melanopus
CATTGGGTTCCACTCCTGCAGCCAAGAACAGGGATCTTAGAATCAACAACAAGTTCCTATTAAAGTGGCCGGCGAGTTTATAATGCATGAAAAATGTTGAAAAATATAAATCTGTGGCAGTAAGTCAATAATACATACATTTCTGGCAAACATGAAAATCTGGCAACCCTGTTAGCAATACACAAGACAGTAGAAATATTTTGTGTGTGTCGTTTATCACACTGTCACTTTTTTCTTTGGAAAGGCTCATGATTTATTTTGGACTTGAGCAGCTTTTTAAAAATGCACCAGAGAGAAACAGACTTTCCTTTTTCCTGGATCTTTTTTTCTTTCTCTGTCTTTTATATATGACTTTAAATTTCAGAGCTGCAGATTTTACAGGCCAGCTGTAGGGTCTGAGTTCAGTGGAGACACACACCGGGCTTAAAACCCTGCTCTGAAGTCTATGAGCCTGCTTGGGGATTCATTTCAAATGCTTTTGAATTGAGAAGAAGGAAAAGCTTCGTCTCAGATGTGTGTGTGATTTAAAGCGGCCCCTCCGGCGTTAAATCACCACCACCACCACCACCACCATGCTGCCATCTTCAGCTCCCTCGCAGTTCGTCTCTTTCTGATTTTCTGTTTTACAGTCTTTTTTTTTTTTTTTTGAGTCACTGTTCTCATTGTCATACACCCTGCAGGTGAAGGTGCATTTAATCAGACCCACTCTGAGCTTTGATTACTGGACGATCCGTAAACAAGAATGTGTTTACAGGAAATAAAGCCAGAAGTAGACCAGAAGTAAAAATTAAAAAAACAAAACAACAATCCGAAACATATGATGTCAATACACTCATGATGTTGTTGTTTGCACGCTAAAGTTCGGGATGATCACATCAGGCTGTTTCTGCAGAACATTGGTCCTGATGGAGATGAGCTAACGACTCTTCCATGGAAATACACACGTTCCTGCCTAGTTTTATTCTCCCTAACTGTGTATGGATTACTGTGCAAATATTTATTTTCCTAATTCTCATCTGGTACTTATCACTATTATAACAATATAAAATATTTTTGTTTTTTAATTAGAAACATTATCCCAGTTTGATTTTCAGTAACTCTTTCAGTGAACATGATTTATTAATTTGTATTAAAGGCAGTGCAGGCGATTTTGAAGAAGCCGCTAAGAATCAGCTCGATTTTGAAAGTATTCAACTGAAAACCCCCACCCCCTCTCATCAACTGTCCCTCCAAAGCCAGTCCTCCAAAACACCTGAACGCACACTGCCTGACTACCCCTAGAGGATAAGTCCACGAGAGAGAGAGAGAGAGCGTTGGGGATCGGAGTGCAGTGTATCATTGTCATGTCAAAACAAACCAAATCAGATAACTCCCTTAGTTATCACCATTGTTGAAAAGCCATATCGGTTCACTCTAGTTTGACCTCCTGCTTTTGCTGCCTTCATGTGCTCATCAGAAGGTTCTACTTCCTACTTGTGAAGTTGGAATTACAAGTATGTCATGTTCAAGCGCTTTGTTTTTGGAGCGAAATGAAAAATAATGGATGCAAGCTTTCTTCTCACTTGTTCCATGGAGAAATCATCTTTTGCTTCCGTGACCCACATGTTCGATAGCACTGTTCTATATCAAGTAAAGTATACACAGATAACAGATTAGATTATATACACAAGCAGCAAATAAACAAAAAAATAAACAACTAGATAGAGACTGTGACTGAAGCCACAGTAATTTGCACAAGCTGTTACAAACCAGGACGTCTGGTCACGGTACCCTATAGATCCGGGATGGTAAGAGATACAAAATGACGCTTAGTGAGGAAAAGTTGCGCCCTGCAGCCTTGAACAAAATATAAAAAAAAGATTGAAAAAATCATGAAAATTGACTGAGTTATAAGTGATTGAAAGAAATCCTGGTTTTCATGGATCATTCCGGTTTGGTGATCCAGATCAGCACCAAAAGTCATAGCAATGTAATTCAGCCCAGAGGTATTCTTCATGTGAAAGTTGGTGATGATTGGTTGGAAACTGAGGGAGAAATAGCGTCCTAAAAACGTAATAATAATAATAAAAGTAGAAAAATCCTGAGTGAGTGTAACAATTTGTGCCAGCGCTGTTTGCGCAAATTAATTACATACCATTCATTACTGAAACTATGCTCGACATCACAAATTGGGAACTCGGGGATCAAAATTATTTCCGAAGTTCCCACTTGAGATTACGAGTTGAGGCAGTGTTTATGTGCAACTGCCAAGTCGGTAACTTGTATTTAACAGAATAATAAAAGCATATGACTTCAACAATTACGTATCTAACTTCTTCAGTCTTTCTTTTCTTGCTTTGTTTATCAGTGGAAGCTGTTGTAGGTATAATGTTAGGTGTAAAAGGAGATTTTGGCTGCCCTTTCTCCGCCAATAGCCTGCTGGCTTCAGCAGTATGTCTTCCATGCCTTGTGGAAGACTCTGGTCATGCACAATCAGTGCACGGGCAGGTAGACAGGCAGGTAAGCATCCAATCATTTCATTCAGACCAAGAGAAAAGATTGGATGGGCTTTTTACAGCCCTGTGATTGCCACAGACGGCAGATTTTTTCTTTTTATTGTCAGAGCATTTGATTTGATTCACTGCTGTTGAGATGTAAAGAGGATTTTAAGAAATATAACAAAAAATGTTTGTGAAAAAACCATCACTTACTATGTCTTTAATTAGTATTTCATGGTTTTCGAATCCAACATTGTCCCTAATGTTACTTTTCCATCCTGTTAATGTGTCGCACTTGTGTTACAAGCAATAGTCCCGCTTACTATGACATCACATGGTTCCATTTTAATTTGCCATGATCCACAGAAAATTAATTGCATGTTTAAAATGTTATAGATGGGTCAGGATTGCGCTGGATCCGGAATCTATCTGGATTCAGCAAACTGTCTCTCTCTCTCTACACACACACACACACACACACACACACACACACACTCATTTACAACAATAACGTAAGCCATTACTCTACCAAAGTGACTAATTTAGCAGCAATCGTGGCTGCATCCGCGTTCCTCTGGAGCATTATTCCCAACATCCCGAGCCTTTCTGTGAAATTCCGAGGCACGTTTGTTCCCTCTAAAGCCCCGAATGTGCCCTTGTGCTCCCTTGAGCGGTCTCCAGGCTGAGGTTTTTAGGGGCCCTAGCCTTGGATGTGGAATGGAAGAGATCTGGGACAGGTTGCTGAAGTTCTTCTCAGGGGAATATCGGCATTCTGTGGTTCTGTTAAAGCAGAACTGTTTCCCTTCAGCTAGAGCTGATCTAATCTCTGTGGAGCTTCGTGGAGCGCTTCATCCATGTTTTCGTTGTGGTTTTCTCCTTTGCATGTGCAGAAGGAGGATGACCTCAGTCATCTGCATGTGTGATGCGTTACAGGTTTAAGGTCCGTGAAACCCGGAGAATATCAATGCCACAATTCTTAAAAATGCTCCAGAGCTGATAGAGTTAATGGGTTCCATATTTTTTTTTCACTTAACTGAATCCATAATGCTCCATTCAGCATTTGTTACATATTTCAACTTTTATTGCATTTTCATTCAACCACATTTTATTCCTGAGCTGTAGTTGCTCTTGGCATGGTTCCCTCTCTCCTTCTGAAGGACGAATTAGATCTCTCCCACTGTTTGGGTCCAGTTCTGTTTCCTTCTAACAAATAAGTGCACTTTGGCCCAAGGTCTTGCTTGGACATGAGCCAAACTTTAATTACCTCTAAACTGCAGTCCTAAATGACCTCAAGTCAAAGCGGCCGAGTGCCTCGCTGCTCTCCGGGCTGGCTCGGTTCTCCGTCTTGGCTGAGAGCTCAGTGCTAAATGAGAACCAGTCATCACTGTTCTACAGCAAAATGATCCACTGTGGTTATGACGGCTGAGCTGCTGTGTGAAGTGGTCATGCTGCTGTGGTTAAATAACACAATGAATTTAGAAACTGTGGCTGATAGAAATAATATGAATGAACTGATTACTGTACGCAACATCCCTGAAACGTGTACGGTTTGTAGTATCAGTTTAAAAGAAGAAAAAAGAAAAATAATTTCCTTCATGAAGATGTTTCAATTTTAACTGTTTGAGAAATGATGCAATGAAAATTGTTTAAAATATCAAAAATGGTTCATCTATTCACATAATAGCAAACTTTATCTGTTTTATATGAAACATCTGACACTTAGAGCCCTTAAGGGTTCTTAGGTTTTCCTTTTTGTTTAACACAATGGTTCCTTATAAGAAAGTCTTCCAAGTGCAACCATTTTTGAGGATAAAAATCATTTTATTATTCAACAAAGACTTAAAGAACCCTTCAAGAACCACTCAGGCGTCTAAAACCCCCTTAATTGTCCAATGAAAATCACATTAAGGACCACTGAAGAGTCTTAGAACCCTTAATTAATAATCAAACCCTTCAAGAACCTTTCAAGAACCATTGTAGCACAATTAATTATGTCACATACCCTTAAAGAAACATTTTTTCCTGAATTGCACCAAGTACCAAGATGAAGAAAACTTTGAACATCATATGAAACATCAATTATATGAAACATCTTTGAGAAATTTTAGAAACCTTACGTGTTGTCCTTCTTTTTGCACACTTAAGAGTTTACCATCAAAAAGGAATCCAAGCAGAGCCATTTTATGAGCCTAAGAACTCTTAATTATGCAATGAACACTCAAAGAACCCTTCAACCCTTGTCATTGGATAATAAAGGGGGTTTTAGACTCCTAAGTGGTTTTTGAAGGGTTCTTTTACCTATTTGTTGAATAATAAAGGATTTTTATCCTCAAAAATGGTTCTTCTTGGAACCCTTTCTTATAAGGAACCTTTTTGAGGATAAAACTCTTTTATTATTCAACATACACTGAAAGAACCCTTCAGGAACCACTTAGGAGTCTAAAAACCCCTTAATTGTCTAATGAGACTCACATTAAGAACCATGGAAGAGTCTTAGGACCCTGAATGAATAATCAAACCCTTCAAGAACCTTTCAAGAACCACTTTAGAACCATTAATTATGTCACATACCCTTAAAGAACCACTTTTCCTCAATTGTACCAAGTACCAAGATGAAGAAAACTTTGAACGTTAGATGAAACATCAACTACACTTTGATAAATTTTAGAAACCTTAAGTGTTGTCCTTCTTTTTTCACACTTAAGAGTTTACCATCAAAAAGGAATCCAGGCAGAACCATTTTTTGAGGCTAAGAACTCTTAATTATTCAACAAACACTCAAAAAACGCTTCAAGAACCATTTAGGAGACTAAGAACCCAATTTACATCCAGTGCATCTTTTAAGAACCACTGAATATCCATTTTAAGAGTCTAAGAAGCTTTCATTATCCAACAAATCCTTAAAGAACCCTTCAACACTTTTATTTCTAGGACTGGACAAAGTGCCAAAAAGCTAAACGTTAAATGGTTCATTGGTTGTTCCTCTGGGGCATCTTTAAAGGTTTTGTGTAGAACTTTACAACAGTGGGTGGATTTACATAGAGCCTAATATTATAATTATAATTAGGTTAAAAGCCCAAACTGAATAAAAATGCTTCATATAAACACCTCAGTCAGAATAAAAAGCCCCAAACCAATTGAAATTTCAATCTTCTGCATAGGGATAGTTTAAACCTTTTCATAAATCGATCAAAAGAAAATATTAGCCATGTAAATTACATTAAAGGCATTTAGCAGATGCTCTTATCCAGGGTGATGTACAATGAGCACACACACAACACCTGGGGAGCAACTGGGGGTTAGGTGCCTTGCTCAAAGGCACTTCAGCCATGGATTTTCCTGCCAGTCCTGGGAATTGAACCAGCGACCCTTTGGGTTGATGGCTGCCCCTCAAGCAGCTCGAGCAGATTTCCTTCAGCCTGTTCAGTATGGCTTCGTGCAGTGATGGACATTCGGGTGCTTTGTTTATAGTCTCGCGGGAACGGTATGTATGATGTCACAAGCACTGGAAGAATTGGACGACTGTGCCAAAATCTCCCATGTTTGTTGTTGCAAAACAGCGGATTTACTCGTAAAAAAATAAAAACTACTATACCAAGATAAATGTTCTAGTATTTCTATGTTCTAGAATAGGCAGCAAATGTATGGTTCTGTACAGGACGGCAACAAATTCAAAAGAAATGAGATAAAAATACAGATAAAATAAATAAAACAAACACAGACGATTGGCTAAAATACTCCCCATGTCCATCATGCAGGATTGTGCATGTGTCCTAAATTCTATTCCAATTCTACACTTGGGCCAAATAAACACGCCCGTCTATCCGATCGCTTTCATGTAAATGATACATCTCAGATGAACTGAATCATTCTGAATGTAAAAAATGTGTGTGTCATAAACGTAACGTGTTTTTCTATGAGAAAGGTTCCAATGTAGAACCATTTAGAAAGCTAAAAACCCTTCATTATCCAATGAACCCTTAAAGAACCCTTGAATAACCATTTTAAAGAGTGTACCAAGTACCAATAAGCTTTGCAGGTTCTAGATATGAAGAAGAAAATAATGAGCAAATATTTGGAATTTGTAGATACATTCTTAGAAAACAACGGTTCTTCAAGGGTTCGCTGAAAGTACTTTGGGTGTTCCTCTGAACCCTTCAACATAGTGTCCTCTTACCAAAATAGGTTTTAAGTAGAACCCTTTTTATTTTATCCTAAAATAACTCATCAAGAACCATCTTAGTGGTCTAAGAACCCTTAATTATCCAAAGAACTGTTCAAGAACCATGTTGTACCAAACACCAATAAGATAAATAACAGGTTCCAGGTATACAGAAGAAGATAATGAGCCATAATGCACACACTCCTAGAAACAAAGGTTTTGCAGGGGTTCTTTAAGGGTTCCTTGGACAATTGATGGTTCTTAGCTTCCAAAATAACTTTAGCTGCTTGCTCTATATTGTTGTTGTCTGTTGCTTGAGTGGACGTTTTTAATTATTATATGTAATGTTTATACAAATATTTTTCCTGTTCTCTTGAAGGATGCCAGTAATTTTTGGAGCCAAAGTTCTGCTTGTACAAATTCCATCCAGACGGAACTCAAACAGTGATATGAGATCTGTTTGTAGTGGCTGGAGGTTTGGGGCGTCCACTGAGGCGGATCAGGACGTGTCACATACAAGAACATCATCTGAAATATTCGAGAAGCTTCATCCAAGCCAAACAGAGTGGAGTTCTCCAGGTTACTGCACAAGGAGACCGAGCCTGGGATCACCACGTGTGCTGAGATCTGATGTATAATGAAATTCCTGTCTTGAAGTCCTCCGTCTGCAAGTCTTCCTGCACATGGAGTCTGGCTCAGAGACAATGTAAATAACGTGCGGGCCAGAAATTGGAGCGCTTTGAAAATGAAGGAAATTGACATGTGACAGTGGACAGGTTTCGGATGTTACCATGCCAGCTGTGTACGATTTCTCAATCTACTAAATAAATATTATAGAAATAAGACTGTAATATCTGTACATATGCCCTGAGTGAACATTTATACTGTATATTATACTTTATACACTGTGTACTTTACATCGTGTGCATTAGTGTATGAGTTCCATACCAATTTAATGAACAATTTGTGAAATTTATATTGGTGACTTGAAAGAATGCAATTCCAAAGCGAATCCTGAAAAGAGGACAAATACAACTAGCCATTCAATAAGAACAAAAGTAATGGCACCTTATAAAAAGTAGAAGAGTTAGTATGTGTGTACTGTTGAGTTGCTCTTTGACTTTTATGGAGTTTTGTGGGCGTGGCTAAATGTAAATCAGCTGTGTTGTAAACGTCTTGGTAATTTACGTCTAATTGGTATTCATGGACACACCATAAGATGAGAAATGGGAAGCTTTGTGCTTTCCCAGGAAATCCATCCGTATGGACAAACATTTTCCATTTTTATATAACACGGCATTTACAAAGTCAATCTCAGAAGAGACGTAAGCGTTCCATCCTTTCCAAAAGAGTAAATCTGTCTTTCAGGTACATAAACATATTTTTTCATTGGCATGAGTTGCTAAAAAAAGAACTCGAGATTTTACGTGTGATATTTTTTGTTTGTCCTTATAATCCCCACTGACAAAGCAGCTGTCACCTGTTCATGGATTTGCACTGACTCAGAAACGGCCCACAGTCTATTATAAGGTGTTATTAGGCTTAAGAGATGAATATAATGAACTCCCTGAGCTGCTCGACCAATATAACGCTCACAGATTCAGGACGGATTTATAAGGGAATGCCGGTGAGGTCACAAAGCCGGAGGTCACGATCGTACATGTGCTTTTGTTGTGCTCTTATCATCCAGGACCAGTCTGAGACTTGAACATGAAGGCGATTTGTAAAATTCCAGCTCAGGGTGAAATTCTTTTGTATGTATGAGGTTCTTTTACTTTATTAAAAGAAAACAGCTCTGTAGAAACCACAGTGACTCTGGTAGAGATCATGGGATTGATACCTTGATATCTTGTGCTCCTTGTAAAGAGATAAGACAGAAAATAACACTGATCCTCTGGACACCCTTAATGGAATGGATTTTACGTGAAAAAAGCCTCAGATGCGCTTGAGCGTTTTGTATACTTTTCTGGCCACGAGCTTCAGGATCCTATCGGTTGCACTGGAGTTTGATTGCTCTCCATGCTTCCATGTTTCAAATGAAAACAAAAATAAACATACAAAAAACCCCTCAACCCATCCTCCCTTAGCTCCTGAGCATGAGTCACTGCCTACGTAGAGTTTCACGTTTGTTCACATGTCCATATACAGTGTCTTGCAAAAGTATTCACCCCCCTTGGTGTTTGTCCTGTTTTGTTGCATTACAAGCTGGAATTAAAATGGATTTTTGGAGGGTTAGCACCATTTGATTTACACAACATGCCTTCCACTTTGAAGGTGAATTTTTTGACACACAATAATTAAGATGAAAAAAAAACAGAAATCTGGAGTGTGCATAGGTATTCAACCCCTTTCGTATGAAACCCCTAAATAAGAACTGGTCCAACCAATTCACTATATAAGTCACATAATTAGTTGATTAAGATCCACCTGTGTGCAATCAAAGTGTCACATGATGTCTGCATAAACAGGACAACCACCAAGGGGGATGAATACTTTTGCAAGACACTGTACATTTAAGAGGAACCACAACTGTATTAGACCACATTCTAGCCATGCTATAGATTAATTATATGATCTCTTCACATGGGATAATGAAGTCACAAAGAATATATACATATATTTGCCTGAGCCGCATAATGTTAAATTAATATAATGAATATTACAAATATTTATGTGCATGTGTGCGCGCGCGCATCATGCTGTGACTCTCCCTTTCTACCAAGCCCCAAAGGTGTTCTATTGGATTCAGATCCGGTGACTGGGAAGGCCACTGAAGAACCGCGAACTCACTGTCATGTTCAGGAAACCAGATTGAGATGACTGTAGTTTTGAGACATGGTATATTATCATACGGGAAGAAGCCATTAGAAGTTGGGCAAAAAGATGGGTAAATTGTGGGCATGAAGGGATGCACATGGTCAACAGCAATACTCAAATAGTCTCTGGCATTCAAGCGATGATTAATTAGTATTAATGGGCCCAAACTGTGCTAAGAAATCATTCCCTACACTATTACACCACCTCCACCAGCCGGGACTGTTAACACAAGGCAGGTTGGGTCTATGGATTCATGCTGTTGGTGCCAAATGTACTGTGTGCTTCAGTAGAAATTGTGATTCCTCAGACCAGGCTACATTTTTCCCGTCTTCAACTGTCCAGTGTTAGTGAGCCTATGCCCACTGCAGCCTCAGTTTTCTGTTCTTGGCTGACGGAAGTGGAACCTGATATGGTCTTCTGTTGTTATAGCCCATCCGTCTTAAGGTTTCATGTGTTGTGTATTCGGAAATGCTTTTCTGCTCACCACAATTGTACAGAGTTACTGTAGCCTTTTCGTCAGCTCGAACCACTCTGGCCATTCTCTGTTGACCTCTCTCAACAACAAGGCGTTTCCATCTGCAGAACTGCTGCTCATTTGGATGTTTGTTTTTTTCCTTATTGCATCATTCTGAGTAAACTCTAGATACTGATGTGCAGATATTAGTGTGAAAATCCCAGGAGATCAACTGTTATAGAAATACTCACACCAGCCTGTTGGGCACCAACAATCACACCACAGTCAAAATTACAGACGTTTTTTTTCTCCCCATTCTAATGGCTGAAGTGAACATTACCAGAAACTGTTGGCCCATATGTGCATGATTTTATGCATCGCACTGCTGCCACAGGATTGGCTGATTAGATAATTGCATGAATGGGTAGGTGTACAGGTGTTTCTAATAAAGTGCTCAGCCAATCACTGACACTGGTGAGCTCAGGAACACCTAATGGCCTGGAAAACCACAGTAGATGACGGAAGAATTCCCTCCCTGGTGAAGAAAAACCCTTCAAGTCAACAATCGAGAAGATCAGAGTAAATACAGAGGTAAACTTGTATGTAAAATTCAAAAAGGAAGATATACGTTTTTTAATTTCAACTCCAATACACTGTGGTAGGCAGGTAACATAACAATAAATTAGTTAATGTCTAAATAATTATGGACATGACTGTATAAGCCCCATAATTTAAGTGAATTTATTCTCTAAGCTGGTTGTCATGAGTCAATTTACAAACTTACTAACCACAATATCACGCCTGCTTTGCACCACATACTATTCCATGTTCAATACTCTGAGTCTAGCATATACTCAGCTGAATAGTGATCTACAAATGAAAACTAAAAACCTACCTCTTCACCAAGGACCAATTTAAATAAAACAAATCCCTTGATTTGTGTGGGGTTTTTTTTTGCTCTACTAACTTTCGGCTAACGGAGAGTTTTAGCTTGATAATATTCTTACAGAAAATAAAATATATAGCATGAAAAAAAAAAGTCTTGATCGAGACTATAAAACACTCCTGTAAGTCACCATGGTTCCGGTCATTTGCTAAATGCTGTAAAAATAAATGTCTTACCAATGAACCCTGATGAAGGTGGGTTGGGTTGAATGTTCTCCAGTGTGTTGGCCTGGATCATGTCCCATAGTTGCCAGATAAACTTGGGGTGCAGGATGTAGAAAGGCTGAGCAGGAAACTGCTTCCTGTACTTCACGTATGGAGTGAACAGGTTGTAGTCTGGGTTCATGTACCACTGAACACAAATATACAGAATTGTATTTTATTACAGTTAAATACTTTATTAATATTCTATTATTATATATTAATACTAATGTATTCCATTTTAAACATATTTATACACTGATCAGCTATAACATTAAAACCAACTGACAGGTGAAGTGAATAACATTGATCATCTCAATACAATGGCGCCTGTCAAGGGGTGGGATGTATTAGGCAGCAAGAGAGCAGTCAGTTTTTGAGCATTAACTTTTTCAGCAGTTTGTGCTACAGTAGCTCTTCTATGGGATTGGCCCATATGGGCTAGCCTTTGTGCCCCATGAGAATCAATGAGCCTTCGACACCCATGACCCTGTCGCTGGTTCACCGGTTGTCCTTCCTTGGACCACTTTTGGTAGGTACTA
>JAODLJ010000005.1:2008481-2018962 GCA_027576115.1 Cathorops melanopus
CTCACTCTCTCTCTCTCTCTCTCTCTCTCTCTCTCTCTCTCTCTCTCTGTCCTTATGAATGTCTTGGGATAATATTATTAATAATGTATAAATATAGTTAAAAAAAAAAAAAGGTTCACTAAATGCATGATATTTCCAGTCAGTGAGTAATTGTGTTAAATAATCGTGATCTCCGTATTGACCAAAATAATCGTGGTGATTTTTGTTCGAATCGATCAGCCCTGCACATACGAACAAACACCCGGTCAGTTTATATCTGTGTATCTTCTGTATTTGATTAATAAAATATAGACAACGATGGCATTAAAGTGCCTTTAAAAGTGTGCTGTGAGAATGTTCGTGTCCCCGGAGGAGCGTGTCCCCGGAGGAGCGTGTCCCCGGACCCCACGCGGCGTTCAGTGTTCTCACCTGCTGATTCACATCTGCAGTTTCTGAAATACTAACAACCAGCAAATGTGCCACAGTTAGTCACAAGACATCACGCTTTTTCTTCTGAAAATAATAATCAAAATTTTTTTGGAAAGTTTTTTTTTTTTTTAAATTGAAGGGTGTTATTGTTTAAAGGAGAACGCTGTGCTCTGTTTTTCAGGAATCCTGATGGGAGCAGTTATCAAGATCATCGAGACTCAGCAGCTGGCCAACTGGAAGGTGTGTGTGTGTGTGTGTGTGTGTGTGTGTGTGAGTGTGTGTGTGTGAGACTTTGCACTTTTGTTGCAGTGAGGTTGTGTAATGATGAGACTCTGTGTTGTCAGTCTTAGCGAAGGCTTCTCCTGGTGTGTGTTTATTTATTTACTGTAACACTTCACACATCAGAACGGAGTTATAGATTATGAAAAAAGAACACGAGCGCTTTAACATCCTCAGTGTGTATTTAATGAGCCGGAGAGATCAGAGCGTCCCGTAACCTGATTGGCTGCTGTGCGTTCGCAATACGGATTTGTTCACTTTTTTTATGAGCTAGTTTTGTGTACATTCGTGAATCTCTGATAGAGAATCTGATCCAGATGATTTTATAAATTTTTTTTTTTTATTTAATTCCTGTAGTTCTTTTCCCCTCTCTTTCTTCATTCAGTTTTTTTCCCTCCACTAGCCACCTTTCAGCTCACCGTCTCTCTTTTCATTTGCTTCTCATTTCATTCTGCTGCTTTCTCAATGGCTTTGTTTGTCTCTGGCCTTCAATTCATCCCTTTATTTACTCTCTCTCTCTCTCTCTCTCTCTCTCTCTGATACCAAAATTTTGGGTTCACTAGAACAGTAACGGTACTTATTTAGTACCAGTGCAATAAATAAAGAGAGATTCATACAAACTGGTGAAATGAATAAACCTCAAAAGTTGTATTGTTTAAACGCTGCATTAATTAAGTTAAAAACACCCGACTTCCTGCTTCGAGCGTCTGACTCTCAGGTTATTTCTCCAGCCTCGTTATCCTTTCATTCATGAATTCATTAAGGAGTACACTGCTAAGCAGACTAAAGCTACGCCCACACTTGGTATTTTAGTTTTAAAATGAAAACAATCTCCGTCCTGACGAGTGTTTTTTAGCTCCGTATCAGAAATAATCTTCACCCACACTAACGCACCTGAAAATGCAGATCACATGACCACTGGGTCGCATCCACTGGGCATGTGCGTAAACAGCTGATCTCGTTTGCTTTCTTCTGGGAAAGGGTCATATGATGGCAGCGTGACTAATCAGGGAAGGATACGTCATGACTGATGAGACATGATCAGGAGGCGACCGTGGGCGTCTGTGTCATCGTTTCCAGACGTCTCCGTTTTCGCCCGTCTGCACTAAAACGCTACGTCGAAGTTTTCAAACTAAAACTGCTTTTGGGACTCAGAAACTCTGGAGAAATGTGGACGCCAGGCGTAAACGAAGCAAAAGTGATGATTTAAAACTAAAACGTATTAATGTGGGCGTGGCCTAAGAAAGCAACCCTCAGCCTTGGCATCATCGTCACAGTGTCTGGCTGCGAGCTCGCCCCGCGTAACATCAGGGCGGATAAACTTGCGTTACAAGCAGTCGGGTCTGTTAGCTAAACCCAGGACAGGAGATACTGTCCTGGGTTTATAAGTGAACCATGGACAAAGTTCGGTACCTACGTATCATTTACACAATTTTATTTTTAATTTGTTTATGTGATCATGATGCGCACCTTCATTCCTGGAATTCTTTGTAAAAATTGGGATGTACAGTACGTACATCGAAAGTTTCATCAGGTTAGATATATCGTCTCCTCCCACCACATGACCTGATGCACCGTTTGCACACGGGTGTAGAAGGAGACTCCGCCTCTTCACTATCACTCGCCCTAAAAGCAAAATATCTCCATATCTCACTCAGAGCTTCGTTTTGGGCAGTCACCGAATCCACAGCGTCTTCCCAAACTCGGCGAGATATCTGGAAGCAGTGTGGCCGGTCACTGGTCGGAGGGAGAGCTCTTCACTGTCTGTGTTAGACTTTGGCCACACCCACGAGCGGCCAACTTCATCTTAAAGAGCGAAGATTTCAAAGTGCACCGATTATATTTAAAAAAAAAAAGTGGTGAAATACGGTAACGACTGAAATTTGTGAAATGATGATGCCGTACCATTTCAAATGTCAAATTTTACTGGTAGCTGTAAACTGAAGGAACCCTGGGTCTAACGCGAGCAGAGTTTAACATGCACTCTTTCACATGAATGAACTCCAAACGTTCTCAAATTTACTGTGGCAGAAATAGACGGAGCTCTGAGCATGCGAGTTGATGTGAAGGGGGCGGGGCATCCAGAAAAAGACTGCCGTTTGAGTATTTTTGAGTGAGAACTGGTGCGAGTGTACAAAATGCACCTGGTAATAGAATGAGTGTACATGGGTACAGGTGTGAGATGAACAGGCGGCAGGTAGACAGGTAAGGGATTAACAGGTGGCAGGAGGTGGGCGGGTAAGGGATTAACAGGAGGGTGGGTAAGGGATTAACAGGCGGGCAGGCGGGCAGGTAAGGGATTAACAGGCGGGCAGGTGGGCGGGTAAAGGATTAACAGGTGGGTAAGGAGGTGGATGGGTAAGAGCTGGATGATTTATTTTGAACAGAAAATTTGGCAGCTCAGTCGAGGTTAAATATTTTATTTCTGGATGTGGATTAATCCACAACATCTGCAGCAAAAAATACAACAATCACAAAGCTATGATTCATTTGGATCCCAAAGAAAGAACTTGCTTTAAAAACATTTTGCTCTGAAACAGAATGAGAAAATCCTGTTCAAAGAAAACAAGGTGCTGACATCACATTGTGTGGTTTTTTTTTTTTTTTTTTTCTGCACTGCTGTTCTCTTCTGTCCTTTCCTCCTCCCTTCAGTGGAGAGGGTAAATATTAATCATGGCAGGGACAGACGTGAAAGGGCAGACATGGGAGAACTTCTATTTTTTTTTTTCCAGGAAACTGACAGTGATGCGGATAACGAGGTGGTGGGACAGGAAACACTTCCTTTGTGAGGGCAGAGCAGGGTGAAGGGTGTTTAATAGAAGAGCTCGAGCAGGGCAGGGCTTAATCGTACAGGGAGGACCGACTTTCTCTTCGTAGATATTTAAACAAAAAAAAACAGATGCTGACAACAATAAATATTTTAGTTGTGATGGGAGGGGTTAGAACTGTACCGTAGTGATCACATTAAACATGAACCGAGAGAGGAACCTCACCCACGGTCTCCTGAGTGGTTTGATGGGTGTGAGTAGAATTGCCAGTAAACATTATTTAAATGGTCTGAGTTCAGGATTAGTGCAGCGAGACTGGGCAGGTTTTTAAAGCTGTAATGTTCCATCCATGTTTTTCCTCATCATCTGGATTTAATGATGTCTGACAAAAGAAAGCGTTTCAGATTTTCAGGCGTTTTGAGACAAAGCACTTTCAAGCTGGTTTTTATTTAATTTTATTTTTTATTTTTGTGAAAAACATAGCGTGTTTCTCTGGGAGGAGTGGAGACAAAGGAAAGGGGATTTAATAGCTTGGCTTTGTGGTGAGATGTGAACACAAATTAAAGTGTTCTGTCAGCAGAGCACTGGAATTACTCAAGAACGTGAGACAGAAATAAGTCTGATGGAGACCAGAACGATGCAGATGGTTGGAAGGAAAGAGAAAGACTTTAAGATGTTTTTATTAAGCTATGGATGCTGCTAGTGCATTCTTCATCAAAGTCTAAAGAGGAAAAAAAATTAAAGAATGACTTTATAACATAAGTGAGAATTTTAAATGTCGCTATAAACGGATAAAAAGCGTGACCTGCTTTTATAGGAGAATCGCTTCAGATGGAGGTCGACACAATGGACTCTTAGGGATGTTAGAAGAAAAGTTATGTAAATGTGTTTCGTAACCAAAGCTAATTTCAGTCGATCATTCATCAGAGAGCGAGAGCGCACTTAAGGAACTGGAATTGGCCATTAAAGATGATTTAAATCCCTTTAGACTCCTTAATTGCTAAGCAAAAACTCATAAATGTGGAATCCACGTCTAATAACACCAATCTGTAAAAGTGGAGATAAATTCAACCCGAATGATTATCAAGTCGTTTGTGTGAGCAGTAATCCGGGGGAGATGATGTGCAAGATAATTAACTGAAGATTTTTAAACTTCATTATTGAACACGGTGAAATGGAGCCGCGTGTCGCACCACACACTCGCGTTATATGCGAAATTTTCCGCACGTTCTCCTGATCACGAATTTCTCCTCCCGAGTCACTCTCACAGTTCGCTGGCTGAGTTAAAGGATCTCGAACGGAGGCGATGATTGATTTCTTCGTCTGTTATGGAACTGACGGAGGTTACCGCCGTATCGTATCGTTGTCGATGTCCAAACACTGACTCGCTCTGTTTTCTAAATCTTCACCATTCACTTCATTCATGTGACACAAATCATCAATGATGTCAGCAGTCATTTCATCCTTTTATCGATCCTTTGATCTCCGTTCTCGATAATTGTTAGTGATCGACACCTAAGCGAGGCTCGTTAAGTCTTTGTTTAATGGCGTTAACGTGCATCGATAACTCGACCGTGGACTTGATTACTGATTGTTTGTCTCCGAGGGAAGAGGAGCGCATGGATGACTCAGTGATGTTTTTTTTTTTTTGAAGACTCCGACTTGTTGTCATTAAAGGTGGGGGACACGAACTTAGTTCATTATATGCATAAGTTCACAGTAAGAGTTTGTTATAGTGCGGTTGCAGTGTATAGTCTTTGTGCCAACAATTGGTGGAAGGAAGACTTTTTTTTTTAAATAATCTCCGGGTTCCTGTAGGCCACTCCCACCCGTGGATCCTCATGTAGGAACAGACCCACTTGCACATGGTGTTTCTGAACGCTCGCTGGCTTTGTCTGAAGCCCTCGGTACATCTTTTTGTTTTAGCTGGGTAGTAATTGAAGCATTCAGCCTGTTTTTGTTTTCTTTAATAAAGCGGGAAAGGTTTGAGTTTGTGTAGAGCATCGGGTCCGTTTCTTTCTCTCTGAGGAACAGGATCGAAACGTTCTCAGTTGTGCATCTCGGCTACTGAATAATACCCGCCGCTTTAATTCACCCAGAAAGCAGAGGACACAAACTTTTGCACTTGGTTATAGTTTGCCAGAATTTATTCATTTCATCTGAATCACTAAAATTATTTTTTATAAATTTAATCATGTGATTGGAAAGGCTTTTTAGATGTAAACTAACGGCAAAAAAAACATCATTAATAGTAAATAATAAAAATAGAGATTTGAGATGTATAATAGCAGAATTAACTTTATCTACTTTATTTAATTTCCTTGTTTACTTCCGTAAATGTACTTACTGCCATAATCTACTTTTCATACTTTAGTTACCATACTTCTTTTTACTTGCACAATTTGATTTTCTTAATTTTTATTTACTTTACCTTGTTTAATTTATTTACTAAGTTGCTTCCTGATACTATTTACTTTCTTACTTTACAAACTTTACATTTTGTTCATTTACTTAACTTTTTACTATTTTATTTACTTTTCTTACTTTACCTTAGTTTTACTAAGTTAACTTACATTATTTGTTACTTACTTGACTAACTTTACATTCTTTATTTACTTATGCATATTGATATATTTATTTACATTATTTACTTTTCATACTTTGCATGTTATTTAGTTACCAAACCTGACTTTACTAAATTTAAGTTCTTTTCTTGCTTTGCTTATTTATTTACTCAGCTTGATTTTCTTATTTATTTTATTCACTTTACTTACTTTATTTACGTAATGTAATTAGTTCTCTACCTGACTTTTTTTTTTAACGTACTTACTTTCTTTTTGTTTACTTACTCAATTTTCTTGCTTATTTTTCTTCCTTTCTTAACTTTACTCTCGTACTTAATTTTATTCCGTTGCTGGCTTTAACAGTCCATTAAAAGTCCTTCATTTCCTCCAGTGTGGGCGGGGTTATAGGATATAAACTGAGTCATGTTGTGACTGAAAAATCAGTATTATATCTAAAATAACAGTAAATAATAGATCAGGGTGTAAAATAGCAGCACTAACAGGTATCGAGTCCGAGACCATGAGTGACGTAAAGCAGAAATTCAGCCGTGTGCCAGAAGAAGCTGAAAACTGTTCCGACAATTCCTGCATCGGGTTCCAGCTCGGTGTCGGATAACTGATGATGTCATAGCTAACGGTCAGCGCAGTGTGTAAGCTTCATCAGCGTTATCCTCCATCCTGGTTATGTGAAGGAACTTATTTGCATAGATAGATAGATTTTATTTGATGTGTGTGATGTCACGGCGCGCTGATGACTGTGATTGGTGGATCAGCGTAATGTTCTGTTGGAGAAATACCAATAAATAATTGAGTTGTGACAGAAGCGGAGGTGTCTGCGCGCACACACACACACACACACACACACACACAGCTAGAGGAGAGATGCTCCTCACTGATGAGTGTAACGCAGCACTGTCGCCCCCTACAGAGCGCTTCCTAATGAATCAGTTCCTGACACTGATGTCACTTCGTTATAAGAACCGCAGGTCAGAGGTCAGCGTGGGCTTTTCCTTTGTCCCCTGTACTGTCTTTACACTCCATTCAGGACGGACTTCTTCAGTATGCAGCTCAGTTTCCTCCGTTTTACTTTTCTTAAATTAAGATCAGATAAAACTTTGTTAATCCCGAGGGACATTCTTGTGCCAGAAGTCGCTCTATAACAAAACAATACAAGCTGGAGAGAGGGGGAAAGAAAAAAAAAAGCACTTGCAATACCTTCCTTCCGTCATTTACTTATTTAATTAATTAGCTACTTTTTTTTTTTTACACTTTTCCTTGCTTACTTACTTCAACTATTTTTACTTTTCATAATTTCCTTGCAGTACCTACTTTTCTTGCGTACTTATTTCGTTTGCATGGCTACTTTTCTTAGTTTGTTTATTTACCGGTATTTTGCATACAAGGCTTACTTTACTTGCGCTTCTTAAATTGCTTCCTGCACCTACTTTCCTTGCTTACCTAATTTTCTTATGAAATAAGTTTACTTGCCTTCTGTTCTTACTTAGAGTACGTACATACTTTCCTCGTTTACTTTATTAACTTACTTTTGTTGCTTTTCTTCTCTCTTTCCCTCCCTCTCTTAGAATTGGATTGAATAGTTCGTAATTATAGCCTAATTTACTTAACTAACTTATTCATTTAATATATATATGTATGTATGAGAGAGTGTTTATTATATTTTATGGTATTTTATTTAAAAATACTGCTTATTTAAACTGTAATGAACTTCCTGGTGACACAGTTGTACTCTGTGACTCTATAGGACACGGTTAGAGAAGCGAGTTATTTATAATCGCGCTGTCTGTTCTCGCCCAGATGGGGATGGGTTCCGTTTTGAGTCTGGTTCCTCTCGAGGTTTCTTCCTCGTGTCGTCTGAGGGAGTTTTTCCTCAACACCGTCACCTCAGGATTGATCATCAGGGATAAATTCGCTCATGTTTAAAGTCTTTAATTTTCTGTAAAGCTGCTTTGCGAGTGTGTCTGCTGTTAAAAGTGCTGTACAAATAAACTTATTATTCTTACTGTCTTTCCTCACTTTGTTTATTTTCTGTACTAACTTGACTAACTTCATTTAATTTACTTAATGCACATTTTAATTTTTATTCCCCCCCCGTCTCGTAGTTCTACTTATTTTACTTTATTACTTATTTACTTTAGTTATTTTATTTTATTTTATTTACTTTTTTACTGAGTTAACCTTCTTGGGTGCATAAGTAATTATACCCCCGCTCTGAAGGAAGGAAGGAAGGAAGGAAGGAAGGGGGGTGGGTATACTGGTTTACCTCTGTCTGTCTGTCTCTCCGTCCATCTGTCTCTCCGTCTGTCTGAAACACCTCGTTTCTCAGCGACCACAAATCATAACCACTTGGTGCCGAGCTTCTGCTTGGGGTTCTGTACTGTGTTCATCATTTTCAGGTCTGTTGCACATCGGCTTCCTGTTTTACCAACTGAATGTATTTATGAAATCTATAGCGTGGATTTTGACACCATTTCAAGAAGCAAAATACCGTTTCAAAATGACAGTTTAGCAGGATGTTGTTTGAAATCCCTGGAGAGAGAGAGGGACGCTGCTCTTTACTTACTCGTTTACAAGTTCATTATTCGTTGAAGTCAACATTGATAAGAAGTGTCCTATTCTTTCGATCACTTGCGTTCTGATAGAAGTGAGAGCAGGGGCGATACGGAAGTGAGCAGTAGCTCACAGTTGACCTTGTTTTGCTTCCTTTACAAATATTTGTATTCCTTTTCTTGCCTCTTTCCTCCCTCTCAGTCTTACTTTATTTACTTGAATCAATCCGTTTTATTTCACATGCGCACTTCATTCCTGCTCATTTTACTGATTTCATTTGTTTCGGACTCTTTCTCTCTCCCTCGCTCACAAATGGCTTTAATAGTCTGTAAAAATGTCCATAGCTTTACACACACTAACCTCCGTAGTGGGATTGGTAGCAGGTTTGTTTATTAAAAAAAAAAACTGATTCATAATAAAGTGTATCAGACAAAGTTGACATGAAGACAGAATAAATTGGTTAAATTTAAAATAAAGTCCAAGACCACACACGGTTCTTATTAATTACAGTGTTGTTAATTAATTATAGTGTTAATGTGTGTTATGACCCTGAAATGGCTCTAAATTGTGTTTGATTTATTGCCTGGTTTAAGTTTTTTTTTTTTTTTTTTAAATCCTACAGATCCTCTGACTTCCCTCGGTTCACTTCTCGACCTCTCTGTTTACTGACGATAAACTCTGAGCTCATCCTGTAGCACAAAGGATATTAATGTTGAATTGGTCAAAACCTGAACTTTTTTCATTTCTTTTTGTTTTCCTTTCCTTCAGTACGGCAGAGGGCTTCACCGGCCCACACGCCTCGTCTGTAACGGGATGGCAGACGTTCCTGCAGGCGCTCGGTTACTTCCTGGAGATGTTCTTCGGCTCGGCTGCTCTCGGCACGCTCATCGGCCTCATCTCCGCCCTCGTATCCTCCTGCACTCGCGTGTGTGTGAGAGTGATTTTGTATAAGCCATGAGTTGAGTTGTGAGCCTTAGCAGTGTGTGTTTAGTGTCTGAAACACTTTGACATGAGGAAGACGCCGTCTCTGGAGTTCGGCATGATGATCATCTTCGCCTATCTGCCGTACGGTCTGGCTGAAGGGATCAAACTGTCTGGTGAGTTCCAGCTCGGCTGCCGTCTCTCTCACATACTTCACTCAGGTGTTGTATTACCTGGAGCAGAGAGGGCGTGGTCACGGGTGGAACACGTCACTGCAGTCTGTGTAGTAAACCTGAAACATGAGCTGCTCTTCCCCGGGGTGGACACAGTGAACGCTGCATTTCAGCCAGCTGCAGCTGTGTTTCCTCTGCCTCTGTGTGGCTTTCTATTCAACACCACACACACGGAAACAAGATATGGCTGTATCTTTGTGGTTTCCATGGTGTTCCAATTAAAATTTACATGCCAAATATAACACTTGTATCAGACACTTTACCGTGTTATAACAGCATCATGTTCACCACGGACTGCGTGTGCGTGCCCGGGCCTGAAAGGAGGATCAAAGACGATTAAAGCGGTGGTTTGTAATTGTTGCAGTCATTGAGTTTCCTTTTAAGGAACAGGGTCAAAAGCAGCACTTTGCAATCGTGGGGGCCAAAACTTTTTCCAATTCCAGAAACATGAGCAAAAAAAAAAAACGAGGTTCCTTTGCATGGTAGTAAAGGAGGAGGGGTGTCGTCAGCATCTGTGAAGGGGCGGGGCCTTAGTACCTGCTGCACTTGGTGAAAGAGGTGTGGCCTGTGGACCAGTTCATCATAGTGAGGAGGCGTGGCTTCAGTAGAGCGTTAACTATAAAGTCATTAAAATTATCCTGAGTACTGAATTCATCCTGCATCCAAATAATTTTATAATCTCTCTCTCTCTCTCTCTCTCTCTCTCATTGTACTCCTCTCTCTCTCTCTCTCTCTCTCTC
>JAODLJ010000005.1:2215084-2226680 GCA_027576115.1 Cathorops melanopus
TACCAGCTCTTCCACCATGGTAGCTAATTTGGAATCAACTGCTGGCCCAGTCTTATCTGATGTAGAGAATTCTTCCACGAGGTTCTTGAAACCAGAAGTGGCATTCCCCACATAATCATTGATTAAATTTGTTCAGTTCTTGTGTACCCTTGGCACTTTCATCTGAAGACTGGCTGTCTTCAGTATTTGGGTCATCAACAGGTCCAAGCTGTTCATGGATCTGATCCGTGATTTCCTGTTTGAATGTAGCGAACATTCCCAGCAACTCATCTTTCCAAGATGGAGGTGGTGAACCATTAGTATCGTCAGCCATGGCTCCAAACTTCTGGAGATAAACGATTAGGGAGTAACCATTAGTTTTTATCAGCAGCTGTTACCACGTGGTCCATTTCAACTTGGGAAACGACAACTTTCTTTCCCTTAAATGTTAAAAATTTCCCCAATAACCGCCTACATTACGTATGTTTTGGCGGTGTAAGTGAGGCATGAAGCACTCGACTTACAGCAGTCAGATTCGCTTGGACGTAGATTGCACTAAAATATCACTTTAAGCGAAGTCAAAATCCCGCAAAAAACTTAGAACGAAACAAGAAGAGATAAGATAAAGCAGATTATGCTTCTTACCTAAAGATTAAAGGGATTTATTACTGAAAAACACCTCCACAGCTTCGAAGAGATCCAAACTCCACGGCTAAGCAATGTGTACTGAGTATCCACGGCGGCACGTGTGCATCTCATGTTAACCGGAAGTGATGTCACCGGGATTTGGTAGAATCACTCTGTGATACACTTCCCTGTGTATTTCTGAATCTTGTTGTTGCCTTTTTGTCCACTGAAACACATGAGACGTTATATTGCATCTAAAAACATGATTTCAATATCAAATGAATGGACACGTCATCCTGTTATCTCTCTCAACTAACTCATCAGGTTTTTCTATATTTAGAGGCTCTGAAAAAGATTCTTTCACAACATGAGCAAAATGTAGGCTGTTCAATTAATACTGTATCTTCAGGTACTAGTAAAGCTAGTAATATCCATCTTCCATCAAATACTGCCTGTAAACAACATAAACCGTCTCAACAACCACTCTCTTCTCCTTTTGGTATTTCATCAGAGTGTGTTGTAGCCAAAACAGCCAAAGCATCTGTATCTACTGTTGCACAAATAGCAGCTCCTCCTTCTTCAAATACTGCATCATCGTGGGTTTAAGGGGGGGCACACCCAGTGCGCATACCTCCGTTCAAAAAAAAAAAATGTTTTTGTACATAACAACTTGGAATTGTGACTTCATTGTATTGCAGATACTGAGATATGCTCACCATTTTTTTTATTAATAAGGTTTAAAAAATAAACAAAATAAATCGTTATGTGGGATTGAGCTGAAGAGTTTATGGTATAAATTTAGATTTAATAGTAGGTCCAAGCTTAGGGGTTTTTTTCACGTGTGATAAATGTAGTGAAAAGCAAGCTGGGTGAGTCCTGTTGGATTCAAACAGGGCGTGGGAATTTCATGCTGTATTCCCGGACTGCACTGTAGACTACATGTAAAGGGTGTACGCCATATTTTTATGTTACTGTTAAAACCAGAAAAGATTGGAGTTCTATGAGCAACTTCGTTTTGGAGGTGAACCCTAACAAACTCCTAGCTGTTGCATGCTTGCTGCGCACAATGCATATGGCACAACGCGCCACCCACTCCTGCTGGCTCCAGCACTGAAAGTGCCTATTTATTGCCATTATTTAGCCTTGTATAAAACTTCAGAACTGCTATCAGTTAAAAGGATAAAAGACTAAGGACAACTAATACATTCAAGCAAGAGGGGAAATCCAAGCTTGACCCTGACTGTGCGGTGAGCTCTTTGGGATGGTGCTTCTGACTTTTGTTTCCAGATCGTAGGAACTGCTCCACATACCAGACGTCGCTCAAATCCTTCTATGTGAATTTACCTCACAAATTTCTCTTTTTCAAAATGTATGGAGCAGACACCAAACCGTCGTGTTGGCTTGAAGTTACCTCTCTTTGTCTGTACAAATCGAACCTATTTATTCTGTAAGTGTCCTGCAGACTTTGGGCTATAATGGATCGAAATTCCGCTTTTTTATCGGCTACACTTGAACAGCCTTGAACGACACACCTCTTAGGAGGCATGCTTTGATTTTAGTTTTGCTGTGGAATTTTAAAAAAATTGTTAAAAACATGCTAAATTTTGCAAAGCAGATGAAGCCAGAAATGCTGCGAACTTTCAAGCGTTGCACATATGACGTTACTTCCTTTGAGTTAACAGTAACTTACCAGGAACGCATCTGTGTAAGGGTGGACTCAACGAGCCAAACTTTATGGCTAAATAGAATATGTTCCCGGTCTTGTATTAAAATACAGTTTAGATAGTAAACTATTTAACATGTCTAGTTTTATAAGGTATCATTTCCAGGGGTGATGTCATTTTCGTAAGACTAGCACCTTAAGAATAATAGTGCAGTTGTGTGTGTGTGTGTAAAGGGGAATATTCATCGAAAAGACATGAGGATTTCTGGAAACTAAAAATCAAAATGTCAGTAATTTTTTTCATTCATTGTTTACTGAATCTTCATATACAGTACGTTCTCTTCAGTGGCGGCTGGTGGTTTTTGAAACAGGGGAAGCTCAGTTTTAGGTCTACGTAATATAAAAATTTTCAGTTATTTGCCATTTGTCAATTATTTGTCAATTTGTTGTTATTTATATGTGAATTCTGCCATGTTCTACTCTGACAAGTAAACTGAAGTGTACAAATGAACTCAAGTGTTCCTTGTTTTTCTCATGCCTTTTGTATACCCTGTCAAAGTTGGTCAAATCTCCAAAACCCATTTTTGACCAAATAAAATATCCCTGCGATGGTCTCATTAAGAGACAAGACCAACAGTACATTCTCTTGGTCAAAGCACTCCCAGTTAACCAGTTTACTTTGTCATACGGTATGAAGACAGCTGAAATGAGCGATTGTGTGTCCCTGACTTTTGAATTAAATCGATTTTGGGCATTGATCTGCCCTGTTGTTTAATTTTGAGCCTCTCCTTGTGAGGAACAACATCAAATCTCTTCTTCAAAATAGGGTCGACAACATTAGCAACATTTGTCATTTTGCATAGCTAGCTGGCTTTCCCCTCTATTGCCTGCCTTAAAATAAACAGCCTTTACTGAACTAAAACAAAAACAAGTCACAAACTCTATATATTTACAGTTTTATTTACAGTATCTACAAATGGAAATAGGAACTGTACATTGGTAGGACTGTGATGACCTGGCGACTTGTCCAGGGTGTACCCCGCCTTTCGCCTGTAGTCAGCTGGGATAGGCTCCAGCTTTCCTGTGACCCTGTAGAACAGGATAAAGCGGCTACAGATAATGAGATGAGATTAATTCTTTTTCCTCCACAATTTAAGCAGACAAGGCATAAACTCTTTTATGAATCATACCAAAACTCATAGGCTTTACATAACAACCCAAGTAACCCAGAGGCAGTTGCTAGCTAACATTTTGAGGAAGTTCATTAAAAACATAATGTATGATGTTTGGTTTCTACATTCATAAACTGTAGGAGTGAAATAAAACCATTTGCTACCATCTGTTTCCTGAGCTTTGCCAAACTTTTCAAATTCAGTTTAGTTAAATTTGATTGATTTGTACAGTGCAGGGGTTCCCGGGTTCCTAACCAGGGGTCGGGTTTGGGTTAGCTCTCTTACTATGAAGACGTGTGGGTTTTTTTTTTTGGTTTTGTTTATTTCATTCAATCAAGCAAGCTACGTTTACGTGGTGTGTGTACATGCTATTTGAGTTGTTTTTTTTTATCCTGACACGCTGCACTGGTGTAGTTTTCCTCTGTCCAGCTTCCTTTGTAGTTCCTCAAAAATAATGATTGAGTCTAACTCAACAGAAATCAAGAAACACAAAAATATGCAGAAATATTACTTGAATATGGATTTAGAAGTGAAAAATCCAAAAACTCTGGGGAAAAAGATTTAGAATGTTTGGGCTTGCAGAAGATTAATGATGCCTAAAAGTTTGAAAAAGCTTGGTATATCAGGCAGTTTTCTAGAAATCCAGCATAGAGCCCTAATTAGTGAACCAGATGCAACAGTGGCAAGAAAAATTCCTTCAGAAGACATGAGGAAGAAATCATGCAAGGAAACCGACTCTAAAGCAGCCCATCCTCTTCAGAGCGACACCAGATAGGAATCATTGCAATAAGATTTGAAGGATTCTGTGCCAACTGTTCTACATCCTGTATGACATACACCATGATTTCCCTCCATATTGCTGAGTGAGTTTCCAGTATATTATTATTTACTCCTGGCGATTGTCCTGGCAGGGTTCTCCTGCAGATTTCCAGTGGAATGAACCTTCTTTGCGCAATCTCTGCTTTTCAGCTCCTGCCAGAAAACACAGGTAAAAAACACGAACACAAATGTTAGGAAGTCCACCACAATAGAGGCCTTGTGTTTGGAAACTTGTGCTCATTGCAGTACACGCACAAGTGTGTAATTAGGAACACACTCTCGCACAGAGCATGTTTGTGCACAAGTGGGAGGAGGCTCGGGGATCAACCAGGCTTTTTACCAACTCCAGGGAGTTGTTGGATTTCCTCCTTAGAGTTGCCTGCCAGTGATTGTGATGCAAGGACAAAAGTCTTTGTGTCAAATGGACAGAATAAAACAGCACTTTCTTCTTTTCTTTTCTTTTTTTTTTTGCATCATGGGGTCGTTTTCCTCTTATAGCTTTCCTAAGAATGTATTTAACCAGAATTTAATTTGGAAATGTCCCAAAAAACAAACAAACAAGCACTAATTAGGAATTAAATTGATGTGTAATAGAAGCCGTGATGACCTTCAGAATTAAAGACACATAAAACAGTTTCATGACACTTCCACTGAACATGACTGACATTCATAACTGGATAAGAGAAAATCCAGATGATCCTTCTCTTCCAGTACACCTCCAGATCTTTCAGCTGCCATCTTCATATAACTGGCGAGACATTTTCCAACAGGGGAACAAATGCACAATTCTGATTGTTTAATCCTGATTTTAGCCAATAAAATTATTACATAAATTATTAAACAAACTAAAAGATGCATTCCTTTGATGTTCAAGGTGGTTAAATACACAGGAATTGTAATGATAGCTTTGTTGCCTACTAATGAATATCATTATAGCTCAATTACAGAGTAAAGCAATTTTATTGGACATGTACGCTGCCTGGCCAAAAAAGTCACCATTTGGATTTAAACGAGCCCGTCAATGACGGCGTAGTTCACTCCGGCCCCGTCTAGTCCAGAAGGAACGATCTAAAGTGGGCCACCTTGCGCAATAAATGTTGTAAGTTATATACACTATATACAAGCTATATATAGAAGTGATATCCACCCCAGGAATATCGACCTATTTACCAGAAAGAATCCAAAATGGTGAGGAATTGACTGAGAAGAAGCAATTTTTGTTGAACTGCTTGTTAAGGATTAATTAGTCCATGACTTCATTAATAATTGTAATTGAGCAAATCTGGGTAGAAGTTATATGCACCCTAGGTACCCCTACCTTCATGCCAGAAAGAATCAAAATTGTTTAAGAATTGAGGGAGAAGAAGCGATTTGTGTAGAAACTGCTCATTAGGGATCGATTACTCCATATCTTCATTATTAATTGCAATTATGCAAATTTGGGTAGAAGCTATATGCACCCCAGGCAGACCTACCTTCCTGCCAAAAAGAATAATAATCAGTAAAAAATTGAGAGAGAAGAAGCAATTTTCGTGAAACATGGACAACGCCGGACGGACGATGGACAATGCATGATGGCATAAACTCATCACCTGTCAGCCGGATGAGCTAATAACCAATATCCCAGAGTTAAAGTGATTCATTTTCATGACACCACCCCATCAATGAATATTCTCTAATAAAAGCACACCCCATTGTGTTTTGTTGTGTTTTTCGTGTAGTAATATGTAAGGTATGGCCGGTATGCAGATGACACAACACTATGTGCCTGTCTAAAGTCTGGAAGTTCTTGATGCTGGCAATTTCTCACCTGGTGATTACGGTCAGCTGTACTCATATCGAAGGTGTTGGTTCAGTACGTTCAGGTTCACTAACAACGTCATCAATGAATAGAACCATCAATCATGCTTGATGTGTGAATCGGCAACTTCGCCCGAGGCTGGAGAGAGGCCCTGTGGTTGAGGAGGTTATGAGTTCATAGGGCGCTTTCGAGGGCAAATGTCCTAGAGGAAAAATGCATGAAAGGAGGAAAACTTTGGTATCATTATGAATGAGTATGGGTACACACACACACAGTATGGTTATCCCACATCCACCCCTGAGTGCTGAGGCCATTTCTGCTCTGCCGGACTTGATTAGTCTTGAGGAATATGACTTGACCCTTTTATGGGGGACTTAATAATGTATTAATTTCTGCCAGTTTCACACACAGCACCCGGATAGTTGGTTGGAACATAGAAGGTTGACCAGAAGCTTTCATCATAGTGAGGCTCGAGCTGTCTGATTGCACAAACCTAAGAATCTGTCATGTGTCAGTCCTCGTTTCCTGCCTGTTCACTGAGTCCCGATGACACACAGTGGCTTCCTTTGGCCTTGTTCATAAATAACATTAGAGAAATTGTGTTTGGTAAGGGTAAGGGTCAGACAGACACAGCAACGGGAACATCCATGGATCCCGCAACAGCTATGAATTGTGTATTCCATTGTACTCAACCTCTGCATTTCCCTGCTATAGTTTATTCTCTGGGAGCAAAGAAACTATCCGGTGGAAACCGAACACACTCGACCTGATCCTCCTCAGTCCCTCTGAGGCCAATGAGAAGGTCTTGAATATTTCAACAGGAGAAATGAACCAAGGTCTCCCTGGACCAATCCAGTGCAAGATTGCCCCAATTTGGGATTTACAACCCCTCTCGATGTAGGTATTTTACTGTTTTTGCATCTTTAGTTGCCCGAAATAGGGGCCGGGGGAGCATTCTGGACAAATTTAAAACATAAAGAATAATTAAAAATAAATGCCTGGATTTCGTCTTCTCACATGTGCCCGATTTTCCTTTTTTTAACAGCCCACTGATTCATTTTTAATGAGGCTTTGAATATTAACTGGGCTTGGTTCAAAGTGCCATCTCCCATGAGTGGGAAACGGATCCCTCCGCTTGGCTAATACAGGGTGGGGGGCAGTTTACAGAGGGTTCATATGTAAGGACTTGTTCTGGTCAATTACAATTACAATCTCGCACAGCAGGGGAGGCATCGTCTTCATTTGCTGTCCCTGTGCCTCCTGTGGAAAAACTCAAAACTCTGTATGATAACAGAAAGATCACTGACCAAAATATTGTTGGGTTGATATCACACACACACTGAGCAACTTTGTCTCCTAGAAGCATAATGAAGTGTATTAACATGGGCACAAGTCTGCTCCTTGTGTGTTTCATTTTTTCTTAGGCCTGCAGGGCATCCTGGGACCTGGAGTCAAAGAGAAGGCGATCTCTGGACCTTGACCTCCTGCTGAGTCGCTGATCCCTCTTGTGCTCTCAGCCCCTTGGTTTTTGTCATGGAGCTTCTTGGGAAGCAGTGATTAATGGGACGCTGTCGTTGCGAACTCAGTTTCAGGCTGCTCTGTCTTACTTCTTTTAGTAAGTTTTGGATGGACGGGGAGAGATTCAGCCACAGCAGGAACACTTGTACCTAGCAGGCCTTGATTGGAGAACCTGGCGCATAATGGAGCCCGAGCTTGGGCCTTTTAAAAGACAACATGTTTATGGCTACTTAGAGGAAATTGATTTGATTGCGCCCCAAACATGTGTGTTAACACCCTTGGCACTTTTATTGGCCATTTGTCTCCTGTGTCACAGCGTGGCTGATTTATGCCTGCATCAGGCTCTGTGTTTGTGTGTGTGGAGGTTAGCTTGTGTATTTATGCATGATTGTGTAAGTGTATATGCACATGAACCCTGTGTGTGTGTGTGTTTATATTTATAGCGGAAGGTGGTAATAAGCGATGCTCTGGAAGTGCACTTTAACTCCCTGCCAGTCACACAGGCAGCATGATTAACAGTACATTAGGGCAGCTGGGCCTCGGAGTAAACACACTCGCTCACAAATATTACCGCCCCAGAATTGATGTCTACACACACACACACACGCACACACACACGCACACACACACACACACACACACACACGCACACACAGGCTCTGGTGCTCACACTTCCTCCCAATAGACTCCTGCAATTCACAAATGACAAGCCTGAGTTTCCAGACATATTTCATTTGTCCATGCTTTCACATTAAGCTGGGAGGAAATTGTAAGTGCTACTTTTAATCATTATGTAAGGTCCGGAGGAATTATTAGATTGGATTTAGTGTACATGGTGAGGACCTGTACACCTCATAAAGCAGTGAACGCAGGGTTCCGGAAATGGGAGAAGTTACATGGAGTGCTTGTGACTCATCTGAGGCTTTCGTCAGTTCTACTTTGAGAAATAGAGGTTCTATCCTCAGGGTCCTTTGGTTTGTTCCTCTGGGAAATCCTTTGAAGGGTGTATTTAAAAAAAAAATATATATATATATATAATAGATGCTGTACTTTTCAGAAAGGGTTATACGAAGAAGCCTTTAGTAACCTAGAAACATGAACGATTAAAAAAAACCCTCTTTTTTATATAAAGATGACAAATATAAGGTTCCATCAAGCACTCAAGCATCTTTCAGATCGTCCCTCAGATGCGTAAAAGTTCTACATCGAACCCTCTAACACTTTTTCTGGTTTATGACCATTATTTTTAGTACAATGACATTTATTTCTAGATTATGCCATTTAATTCTGGACTATACTTTTAACTTCTGGATTATGGCTTTTATTTCAGGACGATATCTTTCAATTTTGAAATATGTAATTTCTTTCCAGATTATGACTTCTATTTCTCAGTTATGACTTTTATTTCTAGGTTACGGCTTTTATTTCTGGATTATGACGTTTAATTCTGGATTACGTTCTTTAATTCTGGATGATGGCTTTTATTTCAGGACTATGACTTTCAGTGATGAAATATGTCATTTATTTCCAGATTTTTACCTTATTTCTAGGTTATGACTTTTATTTCTGGATTACAACATTTAATTCTGCATAACATTCTCTAATTCTGGTCTACAATTTTTTTTTATTTCAGGACTATGACTTAAGTATGAAATATTTATTTCCAGATGATGACATTTATTTCTGGATTACAACTTTTTTTTCTCTAGGTTATGACTTTTATTTCTAGATTACAACATTTAATTCTAGATAATGTTCTTTAATTCTGGACGACAGCCTTTAATTCTGAAATATGGCTTTTATTTCCACATTATGACTTTATTTCTAGGTTACAACATTTAATTCTGGATTACGTCCTTTTATTCTGGACAACAACTTTTAAGTCTGGATTATGGCTTTTATTTCAGGAGGATGCCTTTTATTTTTTGGATTACAACATTTCATTCTAGATTATGTTCTTTAATTCTGGACCACAACTCTTAATTCTGGATTATGGGACTTTTATTTCAGAACTTTTAATTATGCAATATGTAATTTATTTCCAGATTGTGACTTATTTCTAGGTTACAGCTTTTATTTTTGGATTACAACATTTAATTCTGGATCATGTTTTTTAATTCTGGACAACAACTTTTAATTCTGGATTATGGCTTTTATTTCAGGACTATGACTTTTAATTATGAAATATTTATGTCCATATTATGACACTTAATTCTGGATGATACCTTTAACATCTGGATTAGGACTTTTATTTCTGGATTATTTTTCTTTATTTCTTGGCTACAACTTTTTAATCTGAAATATGTAATATATTTATGAATTATGACATTTATTCTTGGATTATGATTTTTATTTTGAGATTACAATTTGTATTTCTAGATTATGGCTTTTCTAGATTAGAAACTTTATTTAAGGACTCCCACGTAGGGAGCTTTTTCCAGTTGTAGCACATGGACAGTCGATGATAGGACAGTGAGACGTAACCAGGTTGTAAACAGGTTCTTCTCATATTTACCTTGCATTCCGAGGCCACAGTTCATGTCCCAGACTAAATCTATTGATTCCAGGTCGAGCGGGACGATGCTCCTGTGCCAGATCTGATTCACTGAAAGCAGTTCGCAGGAATTCAATTTCACTTCTCGCTGTCAAGTCCAATGTTGGCTTCTCGCGTCCCGCATGAACCAATGTCACCTTTTAAACACCGAGCCTAGAGAGATGAATGGTTGGAAATGAAGGACTGAGAGGCGGCGAGGAGAAGAAATAAAGCGCGTTCCTCATCCATCTCTCAGCGGCTTAGTGCGGGAATAAAAGATGCTCCACAGCGCTCCTTAATTCATGCAAATTGAAAAGCGCTATCGATTGATAATTGATTTATATTGATATACATGCAGTGCTCTCTTTTTTCTTTTTATCTTCCTTTCTCAACAACACTCTCTCTCTCTCTCTCTCTCTCTCTTCTCATTTGGCTAAATCAAATTTATCTGTCACTGAGTTCCTCACATCCACTCATCCATCAACTCCATCCCATCACCTCATTCAAAACCGATTCTGTGTCTGCCGATTAGATATTTTCCACCATGAACTTATTGGATGGCGTTTTTTTTTTTTTTTAATGAGAGGGTGACCAAAAAAAAAGCTTTGGTTTTTTTTTTCATTTGCGTTCATTTAGTCTGACCAATACAGAATTACATTAGCTCTATAAGGTTAATCCTGGTACCTTGACGTGACATGGATGTAATTTCCATCTTTATACAACAATAGGAGATTAGGACGTGTGTATACGCAAGGAATAAAACACTGCGACTTGCAGCTGCACTTCTTATTTATGGAATAATTAGCTGTTAATACGACATATTTACCAATTTTGTACTTTCGTTAATAGTTAATGTTATGTGAGTCAAGACCTCATGTACCATACAAGAGAATCGGGACCTCCATCTGCAGGGGTTTGATCCAGATTTAGGCATGTCTCTAAATCTAACAGCTAACTACGATTTCTGTAAGCTAGTTGGCCCTTGGTGTAAAAGCTAAGCCCCATGTATGGCTTTAAACTGTGTTGAGATCAGTCCGACTCCTCGCTGCCTGTAAATCAGCTCCAGCACAGGGACGTATAAATCCACTGATTTCTCCCTCAGAGTCTCTGATTTCAGGAAGGCCGAGGAAATAAAGAAACATTCAGGACAGGATTAAAGGCAGCCAAGAGCCTTGTTTGGAGGACGTACACTATACTACGGTGGCTGGGAAGTGCATAACGGAATTACAAAATGTGAAACACTTTTACATTTTACAAAACAAAATTACATTATCAAAACACTTACAAAGGACAAAACAAATTTACATCTTAGAAAACAAATTGACAAGATGTGAAACACTTTTACGGGCACCGAGACAAATTTACAAGTGACGGAACACTTTTACAGTGTAGTGGTTCGCACTGTCACCTCACAGCAAGAAGGTTCTGGGTTCGAGCCCCGTGGCCGGCGAGGGCCTTTCTGTGTGGAGTTTGCATGTTCTCCC
>JAODLJ010000005.1:2932395-2944813 GCA_027576115.1 Cathorops melanopus
ATAATAATAATAATAATAATAAACAGCAATATTCATCTTTAATTATTTAAAAAAAAAAATTTATTCCTGATCTCTTTATTGACATTTTATTTTAATTAAAAATTTATGGGAAATAATTCTGGAACATGCAACTTGGTGCTTCACAAAAGTAAATTAAAAAAAAATAAATCTAATCAATTTTTTGAAAGGTGCAAAAGAAAGCATTATTAAAAATATATTTTTTTAATAAAATGTAAAATTTTATATTCCTGATCATTATTTGAGGCGCAGAACGGCGTGGCAGCGAGGAAGACCATCTCTCCTCTCAACCACCGGGTGCTGTGTCTGACCACGGCCGACGTGAGGAAAACTCTACGCACGGAAGGCTGCTGGACCAGACAACATCCCAGTAAAGTGCTCAGAGAATGTGTGGACCAGCTGGCAGATGTTCTCACGGACATCAACATCTCCCTGAGCAACGCCATCATTCTAAAGTGCTTCGAGACCACTCCCATCGTCCCCGTGCTGAAGAAGTCTTCAGTGTCCTGCCTCAATGAGGACCGTCCTGTTGCACTCGCACCCATCATTCTTCATGAGGTACATAAACACCCTGCTACCTCCCTCACTGGAGCCCCTGCAGTTCACACATCACCGTAACCCAGATGTCTCAAAAATCGCCGTCTATTTTTCACCGAGTAACAAAAATATTTTTGTTTACATATCTGTCCAAAACTGAGCAGCGTGTGATGTGAAGCCATGTTTTATTCAACTAAATAATGGCCAGATACTAACACATCTGTAGGAAATAGAAGCAGCTGTGCTATAACTGTGCTATAACTAAGCTGCAATCTGATTGGCTGACGCGGTGCGTTAGATGCCTGGCTTTCAAAAAGGCCTCAAACCACAGGGAAGTCTGTAATTTTAGCCGTCGCTCTGATTACTGAGTGAAATACGTCTGTGTATGGGGCCGTGTATAAATGCTGGTCAGCTAAATATTAAGTTATAAATATTGATCGGTATTCCATAGTTGTATACGGCCTGTTTTGGGTCAAACCCGCCCACTCGGCGCATTAACATCGTTTACATTTTGACTCGCGATGGAATGCAGCGTGTCCTTGTAGGGGAGTCACATATCGAGACTCAACATCTGTCATGCAGTTAATGTTAACGGTAATCAACCTGAATCAGGTTCAGACCTGATCTCACTTCACACACTGTTACAGAAGCTTTAGGATTAGATCAATACTCAGACTGCTCAGAAATTAATGAATCAAAAAGAAATTTGACTGTGCAAAACTTATTTTTGATGTTTACAAAATCCAGTTATTGTAACGGTTACTTGATTTTGTAAACATCAAAAATATATAAAAAGTTCTGTATTGCCAAATTTCTTTTTGATTCATTACTATATGGCAGTTCTGTTAAAATTTCTCATGTTGATTACCATCACTTCAGACTCTATTTTGCTGTTTACAATAAATTGGAAATTCCTCCCCAAACGCCTTGAAACAGCGTCTCAGATGAACCCAGTTTTCTCGCCTATGGTTGACGGTGAAGGGCTTCAGCCTTTTTAACTGGACCCTCCTACTGTCTGCCTCAGACCCTTTTATTCCCCTGAACTTTGAGACTGCTGTAGTTTATTGTCTGCAGTGTTGCACTCGCTGCACTGTGTGTGTGTGTTGTCCTGTGATGTTTATCGGAGCCCCATGGTCCTGGAGAAATGTCGTTTCGTTTTAACCGTGTCTAGGTGAAATTACTAATAAAAGAACCTTAACCTTATAATTCAGAATTTGTTATGTAGTGAAGACGGACAATTCTTAATTTTCACATTCACAATAATAATAATACCTGTCTGTCGATAAAATGCTAACTGTATCAGTTTAATCCAATCAGCCAGTGAGCAGTCTTAGCAATAAAGGTTTAAAGCTAAACATGCTCATTTCACCAACCAGAGAAATTAATAAACAAATTTTAAACTCCAGTGTTTGTGTACAGTGAGCGCGAGCGTGCGTGTGGGAGAGAGAGAATGAGAGCGGGCACATACTAAACAGAAATTTGTACACTTTTTATTTAAACTAAAATAGACTTTTCCGTGACAAAACTGCATCCGACCCCAGCTCATCGTAACCATCGTCCCGGCTCTTCTGCAGGACAAGCTTTCCCAGCTGAACACGCCTGACTCCACTTGCAGGTGGATCACTGACTTCCTGTCTGACAGGAAGCAGCAGGTGAAGCTGGGGAAACATGTCTCCGACTCTTGAACCATCAGCAGCGGATCCCCCCAAGGCTGCGTCCTCTCTCCTCTACTCTTCTCCCTGGACACCAACAGCCGCACCTCCAGTCATCAGTCCATCAAGCTCCTGAAGTTCTCAGACGGCACCTCCCTCATTGGACTCATCTCTGATGAGGACAAGTTTGCCTACAGGTGGGAGACTGACCATCTGGCGTCCTGGTGCAGGCAGAACAACTTTGAGCTCAATGCTCTAAAGAGAGTGGAGATGATTCTAGACTTCAGGAGCAGCTCTGCCACATCACCCTGTTTAACTTCCCAGTAACCTCTGTGGTTACAGTATTTCCATTTCCTGGGTGCTATAATCACTCAGGACCTTAAGTGGGAGATGTATACCTGCTCTCTCACCAAGAAAGCACAGCAGAGGATGTACTTCCTGCAGCAGTTGAAGTTTGATCTGCCAAAGACAATGATGGTGCACCATCATTAAGTCCATCCTCACCATCACCATCTGGTACAAGGGCAGACTGCAGCGCATCATTCGCTCTGCCGAGACGACAAATGGCTGCAACCTTCCATCTCTTCAGGACCTGTACGAGTCCAGGACCCTGAAGAGAGCAGAAAGGATCGTGGCTGACCCCTCTCACAAACTTTTTTTTTTAATCACTCCCCTCTGGTAGGAGGTTGTGGTCCATTAGAACCAAAACCTCACGCCATAAGGCCAGCTTTTCCCTCCTGCAGCTGCATCATCAATAAAGTCAGAGACCCCACTGACTCTAACCTCACACTTCTAATCTGTGACATTAATGCACTTTGAACCGCCATTTTGCACATTTCAAGGTCATGTCATACATCTTCATTCTGTGAACCTTTATTGCACATTCCGGCACACAGCGTGCACCTTGGTTATTGATTTAGCCCATTACACATACTCTCTTCATCTCTCACACATACTCATCATATCTCTTCTCCATCTTCATCATGTGACCTATTTTTGCACATTCCGGACATAATTTACAGCTTGGGCTTCAACAACTCATGCACATGTCCACTTTTCATATTTGTATCTTTCAGATGCTTTTATTTCTTATTCTATGTACTTTATATAGCTATTGTTTGTCTTTGCTAAATTATTCTATATAGTGTGCAATACTACTCCATGCATGAACAATGTCTAATTATGTGATTAAAATGAAAAGTTTAATTAGTCAAAGGGTGTGTAAAAATAGTATCCATATGAAAAAGGACCACTGATCATTTTATCAGTTTAAAAATGCACCTCTTTTTGCATATTCTCTTCACATAACATTCAGTATGCCACTTATAACTAATCCGTACTAATGTTTCAATAATAAACAGTATTACAGTACTATTACATATACAGTATGTATACTACTGTACTGCAATGTCGAACAGTACGCCACGTTTCAGTGGCTATGCATACTACCATACTAAAAAGTACTCCGACTAAAGAGAAAGGCAGTCATCTTTATTTAGAAAAAAAAAGCTTATAAATTATATTTACGAGATATTCATACTAATTAGTGTGTAGAAACACTAGTGGGCTAAAAACACGCCATCTATTTCCAGTCTGGTTTCATCAGCCATGCATACTACCCTGCTAACTACAGTAGTATGGAAAAACAAAAAGAGTCATTAATCTTATCACAAAGTTTAAGCGGTCAGCTTTGGTAACCCATACTAGCCACTGGACTAAATGGCGTCAAATAGGCCTTCTGTTTAAACAGCTATGTATACTAGCCTACTAAATAGTATGCAGAATTATACCATACTATGACAATCTACCTAACATTATGACGATATGATATAATCCAGTCAACATTTAAATGAGATATTTAATCCATACTATTGTGCTAAATAGTGTGCAAAGCACATGCCAGCTGTTTAAAATGGAGTATCGATAACTACGCGCACTACCCTACTAAATAGTGTACACTAGTATGAAAAAAACCCTCAATTTATTTAAAACTGCTTTAACAGCCATGCATACGAGGCTACTCTACTAAATAGCATGAAACTGGTAAGTAATCTGATCAAAACAAGTTTAAAAAGCCAATTTTAGTGACCCATACTATTATACTAGATAGTGTGCAAAAAACAACTATTTAAAATGGCGACTCATACTACCCTACTAAATAGTATCTCGTCTAAGTAGAAACAGTCGTTTTTCATTTTAAAGTTTAAACACGAATATTGTAATAAGAATAATAAAAATAGTGCATTAAAAACAAAGCGTACTGAAAATACTATCTGTTCAAAATGGAGTTTAAACAGCCACGCGTACTAGCCTACTGAACAGTGTGCTAAACACATGCCATCGGTTTAAACAGCCAAGTGTACTAGCCTACTAAACACATGCCATCGGTTTAAACAGCCAAGTATACTAGCCTACTAAACACATGCCATCGGTTTAAACAGCCACGCGTACTAGCCTACTAAAGTGTGCTAAACACATGCTATCTGTTTAAACAGCCACGCGTACTAGCCTACTAAACAGTGTGCTAAACACACGCCATCGGTTTAAACAGCCACGCGTACTAGCCTACTAAACAGTGTGCTAAACACATGCCATCGGTTTAAACAGACACGCGTACTAGCCTACTAAACAGTGTGCTAAACACATGCCATCGGTTTAAACACCCAAGCGTACTACCCTACTAAATAGTATACAGAATTATGACAATCTATGACATTATGACCACGACATAATCTGATCAAAATAAGATATTTTAATAAATCATACTAAAATAGTTTGCTTCAACACGAGCGTGCTTAAAAACACACTTTTTTTTTTTTATTATTTACTAAATAGTACGAACCCGGTTATCGGATTAATCTGATCGAAACAAATTTAAATCGCCGATATTAGTCACTATAGTGTACAAAATACATTTAAAATGAAGTCCGGTGAAATTAAATTTAAATAAGATGCTCAAAAAACAAAAAAAACGCTGTTTAATGCGAAGTTTCCACAGTTTCAGACGAACTAGGACGTGCAAACAAGAACGTCACTTCCGGGTCCTTCCTGTAGTGCAGTGCAGTGGGCTCGCGCGAGCGCTTTCAGCCGCCGGTGATTTGCTGATGTTTCCATGAGCTCACTCCTGATCGGGGGGGGAGGGGCTTTGGCAGAGAGCGCGAGTGAGACAGTGACGCATAAGGACCACGTGACCGGCTTACGTCCGGACGTATCTACGTATGTCCGCACGCACGTAGTTTCTTTTCCCTTCGTTCAGGCGCCAGCGACTGGGAGCAACGCGAAAGCGAAAAGGGGGTGTTTTTCTCTCTCTCTCTCTCTCTCTCTCTCTCTCTCTCTGCCGCTTCAACATCTCCGGTCCTGTGGAGCTGAACCCCCGGCACACACTCACTCTCTCTCTCTCTCTCCCACTCTCTCTCTCTCTCTCTCCCACTCTCTCTCTCTCTCCCCCCCCGCGCTTGTTTACTGTGCTGCTGCTGCTGCTGCTGTGTGAAGCTCTGAAGGGTGACCTGCATTTGAAAGCGAGCGCGCGCGCGGTAGGTAAGTATATGTTTAAGTGTGTGTGCGCGCGCCTGGGTTTGGCTGTAGTGTGTTTCAGTGCAGTGTGTGAGAGAGTGTGTGTGTGAGAGAGAGTGTGTGTGTGTGAGAGTGAGTGTGTGTGAGAGTGAGTGTGTGTGTGTGAGAGTGAGTGAGTGTGTGTGTGGGGTGGAAAATGGCGACAGGAGGTGTGTGTGGTGTGTATGGGGGGGTATAAGCCACATTTTTGGGGTCTTGGTTTGTTTGTCTGTCTATATATACACACACCAATACCTGTCTCATAACTGATCCATATGATATGATGTGTCTGTAGTGTGTGTGTGTGTGAGAGAGAGAGATTAATGCATGGCTCATTAGTGATGATCAGACTGATCCTTCCTGCTGTAACGACTCCATTTCTGACCTGCACTCCTTCTTTGATAGTGGTGATGAGAAGAAATAAATAATTAGACATTTATTTATTGATTGACTGATTATTATTATTATTAATCAGGTGATCATTTCTGTCTCAGTCACCTGATCAGGAGCTGAGCGCTGAGGAAGTTCTCACACACATCCTTTATTAAAGTGTGAGCACTGGGACGAGGCTTTGAGTTCATCCCAACAATTAAACCCCGTGTGTGTGTGTGACCTCGCTAATATGCAAAGTGTTACAAGAACTGTAGGCCATGATAATATATGTGTGTGTGAGAGAGACCGACCGAGAGAGCACAGTTCTCTCTCTCTCTCTCTCGCATGCACACACAAGTCTGTTTTGATACAAGTTCACGTACTGTACATTACTGTATAAAACACCTTTTCATGTTCTAGATACACTACATCAGGGCTAAAACCTCAAACGCATGGCATGCCGTAAAAGAAAAACAATCAGCCATACACCATAACGGCGTCTCTGATGCGATGCGTTTTGTTCCTCTTATACTACGGCGATTTTCAATCGTTACCATTTTTTTTTAAAATCCGTTTATAGTTACATTTTAATAACGTTCTTGAACGTCTGTGAAACGAGTTAGGTCCCGTTCTGTCTCTCTCTCTCTCGGAAAACTCTCAGCTTGACCGGTGTTACTCAGTGCTCGCACTGGAGACTCCTTCCTTCAATATTAAACACTAAAGCTGTCCATAGAGAGTGATGAAAAGCTTCACCTGGTCAGTGACTACATATGCAAGGTGAATGAGTTGTTACTATGGAAACCGTACATAGGATCAGAACAAACACCCTGATGTAAACCCGCGCTAGTCCGGCGCCTTTTCCTTCTGACCAGTCAGATTTGAGAATTGAGCGTCACTGATTGAATAAATTTATGATGAATTGCTGAATCCTACTTGTGAGAAACAAGTGACTTTTTTTTTTTTTTTGAGTGATCTAGAAATATCATTCTGTCCCCAGGTAGCAGGTGAACGAGGACATGTTTGAGGCTGCTCGATTGCATAACCCTGGGTCTGATGTAAAGGTGACGCTGATGTTAGGAATCTGATCACAGGACGAGTTTGGTGTTGACACTTTTTTTTTTTTTTAATTTCTTCACTGCTGTCTTTGTGTGTGTGTAGGTGGTTGCTTGGTTGGTTATTTTTGTTGGACTCGTTTTTCTTTCCACATTTCAGAGTAGGTGAGTGCAAATCCACAAACAATCCCCAAACAAGAACCTGGCAAGGCTTCCTTTGAGCAAACAACGAATGAGCAAGAGAGCGAGTAGGTCTCAGCGGCGCTAAAATCAGGACGGGCCCCTGTGCGCCAGCGCTGGCATTATGTTTGCACTGCCTCGCTGGGTACGAGCCTGTGATGTCAGCCATTTTAGGTTGGACAGAACAGCGCGTGGTGTGCCGCCATTTTTCCCCTCCTCTCTCGCTTTCTCTCTCTCTTTCTGTCTGTCTTTTTTTTTTTCCCTCCCAAATCTGAGGTTTAACACCGTAGGTGCTGGGAAGAGCTGATTCTCAGCCCGGGCCGTGTCGTGAAAATGGCATCCTGACGTTAATCAGGACCTTTGAACCAGCCGGTGTGATGCTGCTGACGCTCTTCTGGGAGCTTTTACGCTACTGCGCTCGCTCATTGAAAAGCAAATGAAGCCATCAGTGAAAGGAAAGGAAAGGCTTCACACTGAAAGAGGGCCGGGAGTTTTTTTTTTTTTTTCCCCCCGTTTTAGTCCCAGGAAGAAGTGAGATAGATAGATATGATGATTAGTTTTTACCCGGTTTGACCTCGGAGATGAAATGAGGTGAAATCATGGAATGAAGCAACACATTCGTGCTCTCTCTCTCTCTCTCACACACACACACACACGTACGTACGTACATACATACACAGGAACCCAGTTCAGGCTGGCGCACAAAAACTGTGAGGCACTAAATCAGCACAGCCATCGACAATCCGTTCTCAGGCGAGCACGACCACGAAACACAGCCACACCTCAGAGACATGGACACCGCGCTGAAATAGGAGCGGGGACGGAGGGACGGGATTCTGCGCTCACAGGAGCAGGAGTTAAAAACAAGCCAGAGAGAGCCAGGAACGTTGTGTGTGTGTGTGAGAGAGAGAGAGAGAGACATGCGAAAAGAAACGGGAGAGTCTGGGGGGTTGAGGGTGGCCCGTTGCCATAGGGACAGTAACACACCAGTGGTGTAGTCGACCTGTCTCCCTGTAGACTGGGCCGAACTTGTTGAAGAGAGAGCAAATGTGGGGGAAGGGAACGAGTCAGGCTTCCCTTTCTTTTTTTTTTTTTTTAAAGGGGGTGCGTCTTCACACACTCGGTAGAATGGACACACACACCGTTGGACAACATCAAACCCGTCCATCTGGACCATAGAGCTCCGACGAACGCTTTCTAAAATAGATCAGCGGGGTTACAGAGGGCTCAGAGTCACGTGACTCGGGTCAGCACGCCACTTCAGAGAGACGTGCAAGACGTGACTATTTGGGGACACGAAAGAGACGGCGTAGCTACAGCCAGAGAGGAGTTCACACTCATATTTGTCAGCTTTGTGGTTTTCCTTACAGTTCAAATGAAGGTTGGAGAGAAATCGTAACGCGGAGGTTTCACTCCGAGATGAGACGTGATACAATACGACATATGACTTGATTGGTTCGTATGCATGGTGACGTTGTGTAGATTAAAAATTGCATTAAAAAAAAAAATCGAGTCGATGAGTAACCACGCAGACGTCAGCGGGTCGGTTTTGACGCGAGTCTGTCACCGAACAGAAACGTTCATGACGTGATTTTTAGTGAAATCTCTCATTGCTTTTTGACGAGGGATGAATGTTTTCGTGGCACGCCGTGAAGGAAGCATGTGTTGGCTTCCTGTTGGTTTCACGCCGCATTTAAAACGAGACACGCAGACATCAGGTTTCCGAGCGGATACACATCCGGAATTTCCACGACCAACGTTCGGTATTTGTACCTACGAGTGTGTCTCAACAAGCAGCGCGGCTCTCAGGTTGGCTGCTGGCTGAACGGACCGAGGCGGAACATTCCAGAGTCTTCACGCTGTGCCAGAGTGGTGGTGGTGGTGGTGGAGGAGGAGGGAGGGAGTGACGGAGACAGAAAAGGGAGAGAGAACGACCGGGAGATTGTTTGACTGGGGTGGGATCAGGGCTGAGAATTCCTTACAGAAACACCTCAGCGCTTCCTCTGCCCGGTGACAGATAACACCCCCCCCAACACACACACACTCCGGTTCACCCCAGCCCAAGCTGATCCGCCCAACCCCCCACTTCTCACTCCTTCATGCCTCCTCCTCCCTCAGGGCTCAACCCATGTGACCGATGGTAGGCTCTGCCCACTCCGCAACCCCCTTTTGTGTCAGTCATGTGACCCTGCAGGCTCGGCGAGGCTGAGCCCCGTCATGCAGCTCAGAGTGGCAGCAAGGCCCAAACCAGAGGGCATTTCCATCTCCTAGGTTCGAGAGAGGAGAGAAAGAAAAAGCACTCGTCTCCTGGTTCCGTCGTAACGTAACGTAATGGACCATGAGATCCATTCCTGGTGAAAAATGTCACATCGTCATCATGACCTCGCGTTAAAGGAATACTCCAGCCATCGTCGCTATCTACAGCACGCGTAGCGAATATGTTCAAGACGTCGGAGAGACTTCCTGTTTCGGAGAAGGAATCGCGTCCAGACTGAACGAAGGAAAAACCCGATAACTCGCTGGAATGAAAGTCGAAGGGGCAGATGTCGAGCTGCGCAGATAACCGTTTAACACATTACTGCGATACAAACGTGACCGGTTCTTATTAAATCTGTCCTGAGCGATGCTGGAAAAAAGTAGCTCTGGTTCCTGTGCGCTTTCCTGCGCCATCCGAGCCGCACAACTGCACTGGTAATGTTTCCTCTGGGAAGGACAAAATGGCGCCATCATTTCGACAGGAAACAAACGAATGAATAATTTGTAAAACTGTTGCGATAAATAGTGATTAGTATAAATGCTTTCTCAATGTCAGTGCTGGTGATTTTGATCGAGTTCCTGGATTTTATTTTTCTTGTCCGTTCTCAATGTTAACGTTGCTAATGAGCTAATATTTTAAAAAAATAAATAAAATGTCCTCTCTTCTCAGTTCTTCACATCACCACTAACCGTACTGTATGTTCAGGTAACCAGGAACATTTGATTAACACTTATAAATTTCACCTGACTTAAAAAAAAAAAAAAAAAAGTTGATTTTTAAAGTCCTAATTTAATTCCGTATGTTGTATTTCCTGTAGAAGCGGGAAGTCAGAATGACGGCATGTTCGCGTGCGATTGATTAGCCATTAGCGTTCGAAACATGAGGCGCTAACGAACCATGTTTGCTTCCAAGGAGCTACTACTGGAAAGCAGGACACGCCCCCAGGGGTGGGACAGATGTGTTTATGTTCTGAAGAGCGTTTAATTGGACGATCAGAAGATTAATGGAGGAAAGACAGCAGAAATAAATCTGGGCTTTGCTTTTTGATTCACGCCGACTTCATCAAGCTGAACTTTGACCTGTGAATTTGTGACCTCATTCTTGTGAGCCAATAGAAAAGAAGTAGGTGTGACACAGACCCTTGTGGTTTTTTTTTAAATATATAAAGTGTTAGTAGTGTTGGATGTGATGACATGATCCGTTAGTCCGCATGTTGCTAAAAACAAAAGTCTTAGCTGTGCGTGAAATTGAAATCAGTTAACTGTATGCAAAAATGAGTAACGTGCTTTTTTGTTTTTATGAAAAACGAGTGTTTTGCATTTCTGTGTTCGCAGTCGGAGAAGAGCGCAGGGTCGGCTGGGCCGTGCGTCACTGTTTTTGCATTTCGGGCGAATCATAATTGAGCTCCAAAACATGCAGAGTGTTTTGCGTTCCTGTTTGGTCAAGCTGATTTTGTTTGATTTTATTACTGTCCCGATGCTCAGATCTACACAAGTCAACACTAAATTGTTATTAATTTTATTTTATTTTTAAAGTTATAAATTATTATGAAATGGTTAGCCTTTTCCATTTCCAAGCCCTTGGTGAATTTTGATGAAACACTGATTGATTTGGAGGACAGTCCAAAGTATCCAGGTGTCAAATGTAGGGTCCATCCATCCATCCATCCATCGTTGTAGCACCACCAAACGTGGCATGTAACGTCTAAAGAGGGTTCTGAAACCAAATTATTCAAAGAATTGGGCTCAGGTGTACAATACGCCCGAGGTCGTCCAATGAATTTCCATGGCAAAGCCGCCAAACAGGAAGTGAGCCCATATCTCAGCAACACTTTTATGTATCTACACCAAACTTGGTGGACTGACTCAACACCCCACCCAAAGGGAGCCCAGAAAAATTTGCCTCATTTTACCACTCGAGGGTGCTCTAATTAAGAAATTTTTTTTTTTTTTTGTTACTGCTGTTCATATCTTTGATCTAAATTAATGATTCTTATTTGAAGTCATTAAACGTTGCCATTTCCTGTTTGAGGACTAGGCTGCCAAACAGGAAGTGAGCTTATATTGACACGAAAGTTGCACACAGCCATGCTCTTGACAAAATGACGCACAGTTTCCGTGGCAACTGTGCCCTGTTGCTGTTTGGCCCCCGGATTGCTGCTTGCAGCTATAATTTGTGGTACAATTCTGTTTTTGTTTTTTTTTTTTTCCTCTCACTCTGTCTTTCTTCAAGTGTCTTAAGGACATGGAGCACGTCCAGGTTCTGATTGCACGAATTAGCTACGGTTTTTATCTGAACAGGCTCACATTGCGATATATAGACGGTTGTAATCTGATGCGTTGGGATGTACGCAGTTTAAGCGTTCGCAGGTTCTTTTGTACCTGGAGCACCTTATAAATTACGAGGTTTTTAAATCAGTTTTCATAAATGGCGTGACCGGTTTCCTTGAGGTTATTAATGTACATCACAAACACTTGGAATATCGAGGATAATATCTGGAGAGCATGAGAAATGGAACCAATCCTATAGCCAGTATTGATATCAGACTGATACCAGCCCAAAAAAAAAAAAAGGTGGCTCGGCTTTTGGAGAAAACGTAACGGGTTCTGTAACAAATGGTAAAGTTTGGTATTGGATTGGATTGGGAAAAGACATTTATTTTTTGGAGCAGTTTACATTGTGAAGTGCTTAAGTTTTTAAAAAATAATATATATATATTAGTGGTCATGAGCTTTGGGTAATGACCGAAAGAACAAGATCGCGGATACAAGCGGCTGAAATGAGTTTCCTTCGCAGGG